>JAVTVY010019055.1:0-78224 GCA_036873755.1 Hanleya hanleyi
ATATGTCAGAACCATACCCTATCAACAATATCAAATTGTTTCAATCGTTAGATGGTACGTTTATTTAACTAGCTGACGTGTTTTTGAGAACGGGATAATTCTAAATAGACAATTACATCCATTAGAAGCCGAATCTAGAAACCTTTCTTAGAAAAACTACATCAAATATGCATTTTATCTAATTAATCAAGAATATACCTACGATCGTTATGTAAAACGAGGTTGCCTTTTAATGGCAAGATGATATTTATATGTGAAAAGGAAGATTTTGATAATTTTACGACGCATGAATATGACCTGTGTGGAAGTGGTGATACAACATACGGCGGAGTGAGATCTGACTACCGCCGGAGTCAATAATAATATGATACAATTACCACCGGAGTACAACTGTCTCTTCTTGGCCGAGCTAAATGAATGTACCGTCCTCACTCAATACTGAATCCATCGAACGAATGAAAAAGATACTATTTTAAAGCGAAATCCACTGAGTTAAACACACCATTTACACTGCGAAAAATATTGTGTTGTTTTAACACAATTTTGTGCTAAAATGGCTATTTTGTGTTGAAATGAACATGGTTTTGTGTTTAACTTAATATATCAACACAAAATTGTGTGGAGTTCAATATAAATTAGTGTTCATTCTTACACAATTTGTGTTATTTTCAACACAATTTTGGTGCTAAAATGGCTTCAACACATTTTTTTTCGCAGTGTATGGTCTGAGATCTAAATCTGGCTTGAACCACAATCTTTAGGCCCAATAAAAGGACGTTTCTGACCCTAAGAAATCATCATCAGAATTTCACCAAATTTTGCACGGATGTACCTTGGAAATATACAGATTCATTTCAAGAAAAAAATTACGAAGTCATCGAACTCACTTTCAAGCTTATGACGCTACCTATGGGGCGTTTTTGTCTAATTTGTAAAAAAAAATGATGAAATTTAAATTGTACGATTTTGCTCCAAAAATTGTCACACACCACCGAATATCAATGTGCGCTGCTCATGTTCACATGGTCTTTGTTTTTCAGACTGGACCATTTCCATCTGAATTCAATGAAAATTTGCTCATGGGATTGTCTAACTGTTAAAGCCTATAGCTAATTATTCCCATCCAATAATGGGTTCACCGAACTCTTTTGACTTCTAACATCGTTTGACGCAGATTTCCTCTAAAAGTGGCCGGAAATCAATTGACGTTGCTATGGCGTGTGCTGTTATCAGCGTGATCGAAGGGAGACTACCTAATGCAACGTCATTTGGCATTCGCGCTATAAATACATGCGCGACATTGTGCGCATCAGCAAAGGTGGGGAACGTCTTTAAACTAAATCCACGGAGTTAAACACACAACTCCTCGTCATTTATGGTCTGAGGCCTAAATCTCGCTTGAATCACAATAGTTGGGCCCTATCATCGCCTGGATCCATTCTAAACATAAGGCCTACCAAAGAAAGCCAGTCATAAATCAATGAGACTAAACTCGCACACGCTATACGCTGACCATATGTTGACCTCAGGCCGCTGTCCAGCATATTCACTTTCGTCCAATCAGACACAACCGTAGTTGTTCAGCCGACCGTGACTCCGCCAAAAAGCTGAATTTCGCTCTCTTTCAAAAGTGTTTTGACGTAAATTCTCATATTTATTCACAAATACAATTACATGAATTTTTCAGGTAAACATTTGTGTTTCTGGTGAGGGGTAAATAAATGTTTCAGTGGTAATGCAAGAGGGTGAAATCAATCGGTTTTTGTAGACCTATGCTGTCAGTCAAGGCATTCTCCCATTCTTTTAACATGGAGAAGGGATTCACACTACTACTTCGGTTAACTCAAAGTTAGATCCGCCAAATAAAATCATAAATTACATTAATTTGTAGCATAGGGAAGGTGATATATTGCAGAAACTTTGTAGGGGTAAATACGTTTTGGGGGAACCTATATTTATTCAGATATAGCAGTTTATAATCGGACCTCCCATCTCGAACAATGCTAAATTTGGACCGGTTGGAGAGCCGTACGTGAACCGGAATGTCAGTGCGTGTGCACGCCACGCCCACGTCTGGGTTTCTTGCACATGCCGTGGTTATTTTCAGTCATTATGTTATTATTGTCTCGTCACATTGTTCGCATCACTGCTTTGATCTTCATCATAGCGTAACGCGAACCTAGTAAGTTGCTACCTAGCTTTATTACCTAATTTTTCCATAAATCGTGTAGTTTAAACAACTCAATAAACTCAGAAATTTTTATCTATTACGGTACTTCTTGTTCAGAAACGCTTAATGGTGCTTTAAGGATAGCTGTCCCTTTAGAGGCAGTTTTTGCACCCCATGACCATTTGTCGTCGGTATCAATAAATATACAACATAACCATAATAAACTATATATTTTATGAAAGTATACATCGTAGGGATTCCAACTATATGATTTGTATAACTGACGCTGCTACTGTGTAGAAAATATTTCAATTTTAACAAATTAAAATGAAAACAGTAGCGTCCATTTTTCAATTGAAATTTCATGAAAACTGTTGGTCTTGTTTCAACTTTGATGGTATACCTTGGTAGGAGACAATTCGAACTAGTAGACTTTATCACATTTTTTTTATTTTTGCCTGGTTTTGTTTTTATAACTATTTTACTAAAATAAATTGAAAAAAATGTACTTTTTTACGGTCGTTTGTCTTAAAAGTTGGATAATTAAAAAACGAAGCCGACCTTACAAAAAGTGAGATAAGGTTTTCTAGATCACCTTATAAGTAACAAGCATGCCAAATTTCAAAGGCGTAGCTTGGATACTTTTCGAGAAATAAACGTTTGAATTTCGGATTTTGTACAAAAATGAAAGGCTAGAAATCGGGCAAAATGTGTCCAGCTATACAACTGATGAATTCATCCCTATTTTTTGCTTGAATTCTATTGTCAAATACATTTTTAATCTGTCTAATGAGACCTACTCGAATTCCTGTTAATTCTGGATAACCATTACACTAAGTTTTTTCATCAAGTCGGTTTAAAGTCCAATTTAAACTTTAAAAACCTGCTAAAACTTGTTCACACCTGTGTGGATTACTTCACGGCGGGTGTCTGAGTGAAGTGTCACTGTCATAACTAGAAACAAAAATAAGGATGTTTGCATGGTTTTGATCAGAAGTGGGTACATTAATGTAAATAATTAGGACTAATAGATAATTAGCTTGCCATAATACTGCGGAAATGAGTTTTGGAAAGGGAAAGTAAAAAAAAAAAAAATAGTAACCAAGCCCAAGCTAAGGCAATCTGTTTAATTGTTCCAGTTCCTCGGAAACTAAATTTTCAGTCCTAATATTAAAGCACTTCTATTTATAATTTTTATCTCATTTTTTCACCAAATGTTAGAGGAAGTAGTGAATATTTGAATGAAGTAATAAAAAAGTGACAAATTTTGACCCTCTAAGGGGATAGCTATCCTTAAATAAATGCTGTCAAAGTGTTTGAGGATTATGCGATACCTAGACTGTATCTGACGGATACACATTCGCAACATTCTCACGGCGTCAGATTGTATACCTCATACTGTCAGAAATATCGCTGTTTTATCGACAGTTCAGGGGGTGACAAACTGCTGATGAGAACACCTAGGCCAATACACGAGTTGGCACGATGGAGCGTAAATGTCGAGGATAAAATTAGTGATGATCATGGCTATTTCTGCATGGCTAACATATAATAAAGTGGCCTGATCGTGTACCTTCACAAACGCATAAGAGATTCGATCCTCCGGCGGTAATCGTATCTTCGAGACATGCTCCTCCGGCGGTATTTGTATCATATACGAACATGCATGAGCTAGAAAAACTAACAGTGAGCGAAGTAGATTGAACTATTTGAAACTACAAGCTATCAGCCTGCTCTTAAGGAACTACTCTTCATATATCTATAACTTATTTGGCGGATGATACACAAATAGATGATTTTTTAAGCATCTAATCACTGTTATGTTGCAATATAGCTCTTACTGTCAGATAAAATGAATTGTAATTAAAAAATAATACAAAGACGAGTTGAATATTTCACACGAATTGCTAACACGTCCCCTTGAGAACATTTTCTCGTTACATTTTCGAGTACTAAATACGTGAAAACTACCAAAAAATGAAAAATCTGAACTTACTTAGCTTCTCAAATTTGAAATTTCCCTCCGGCGGAAGTTGACCCTCCGGCGGAAGTTGGAGCAGCCGTTTGGTATGCAGGGTGTGTTGAAGTGTTAAATCAAGCAACCCAGGCCACCAAAGCGGTGAACATGTGTGCAGCGTCGTAATTACGTGAATATTTCTGTCAAAAGCTAAAAAATGATACCGACTGTTACGGATCAATACGTATTATATTTTCTTATCCATCCCAGTAAATTGCTAATTGTAATGTAAGAAAATACTAAATCGTAGCTTATTTATCCCTGTGTTGGCAAGGAATTGGCTTGCTCGATTATATATGAGGAGGTATTCGATAGACTACTTGCCTTCCCTTGTATTTCCATGCAGTAGATCGGCCGGCATCTTCGAATTCGGATCTAGAATCTATCTCCCCATTGCAGAATTATCGGCCGAATAAACAGCCTCAGGTTCGAAGGGTGAAAGATCATGGCCCAATGAAAGGCAACCTCAACTGTCACAGCCAGTCAGACTGCTGGAATTATACGCCAAAAGAATTCGAATGCAGTCCGTAGGGCAGCAAAGCGAGATGCCGACCGATACCTCTCTACTGTATGGATATACAAGAGAGACACCAGTCTAATTTATCATATCTCAGAGAAGCATGTAGACTTTTGATTGGCTGACAGACCTCATGTGTGATGCTGTATTGTCAACTTGCTGGTCGAATATATATCGTATACCCCCGTCGCCAAGGGCAACGAACAGGTGTTCACTAGATTCCATCGTCTGCTAAACAAAATGGCTGAATCAGGTAAACGTTTCGCGTCTCACACGCCCGATGAAGTTGTTGAAAAGCGGGCTAATATTATTCCCAGCAACACAAAAAAATCGAACAAAGCGTCCGCCAGAACTTTGAAGTAGTACCTGAAAGAGAAGGGACAGAGTGAAGAATTCGAAGGATTCTCGGCCGAGAGGTTAGCAGAGGTACTCAGTCATTTTTATTTGGATGCCCGAAAACAAGACGGAGAATTGTACAAAACATCCACTCTCGAAAACTTTCGACATTCTCTGAATCGTTACCTGAAGGCCCCACCGTATTTGAAAACTTTTGATTTGATTAGAAATTCGGAGTTTAATGAAGCCAACGAGTGCTTCAAAACCGCACTTGCAGGGTTGAAGGCATCTGGAAAAGGCGACACCGATCATTATGAGCCCATAAACGAGTCCGATCGTTGTAAACTCTACAAGTCTGTTCTCATATCCCCAAAAACCCCAACTGGGCTTGCAAATAAAGTTCAGTTCGATGTACGTCTGTTCTTCTTTAGAAGGGGAGTGGAGAATATGGAAAAGATGACAAAAAACACATTCATCATCAAGCGGGACCCGAAAACTGGGCAGAGGTATGTGAAAAAAAAGGAGGATGAACTCACAAAAAATCGCCGGGCCCAGCAAAAAAGAGGGTGTTACCGGATTCATGCCTGAAGAAGAAGGTTCCCCGTTCTGTCCTGTTGCTTCATTCGAAAGTTATATCTCCAAACTCCATCCGAAATGTGATCGCTTGTGGCAGTACCCGGTTGATAGTTTCCTTGACGACGATAAAGTTTGGTATTATAACAAACCTATTGGGAAACACCGCTTGGCAGCCTTCATGACCAACCTGGGCACTCGTCTGAAACTTTCTGAACCATACACTAACCACAGTATACGAGCAACCGGCATCACCATCCTTGGTAGAAACAACTCTTCAGCATCTCAAATAATGGCTGTCACAGGTCACAGATCTGTCTCGTCGCTGTCGGTTTACCAGCGAGTAAGTGATGGCGAGAAACTGCAAATGGGCCACACGGTTGCGTCAGTAGCCTTTCCTGACACGATGGGTTCAACCCGAAAGACGAATACCGGCACGCATACACTTCCAGTAAATGTTCTTGTCAAACCCCATCCTGCAGAAACTGTGACATCTTCTCAGTACCCTGCACCCACGTCAAATGATGCCACGTCGGCCGTGTTACACACCCAGGATGTACGAGCAGAAGGCCATGCCGACGACTTTGATTTTGATCTTAATCAGCTGTTTTGTGAATTCGACAGCACCGCTGTCCCGCCCACATCGTGTGACATTCCCACAGCTATCCTGGTCGCCGCAAATCCCTCAGCGCCAATGTTCAATAACTGCACAATAAATGCAATCAACATGATCATGCGAAAATGAAGCAAATACCTATATACTTCTGCCAAATTGTGCAGGACAGTTTGATTTTTCCAATTTTTCTCTCGAACTGTAAATTTAAGTCAGTTCATGTTGGTCCTTCTCCTGTGTGATGTTATGGAAACATGACACAAGTGACACTGTCGAGTGACACGGTGTTGAATTATAGACAGAATGGAAATGTAACAGTTCACACGTGTATTTGAAACTTACATATCCACGCAACAGATGTGAATCCGGAACGGGTCTTTCGATGTATTTATTAACAAAAGGTATATAATCTAGATATTATACTCGTCGATGGCTATTAAATATTAAATATGAAATTGAGATTAAGCTTAATGTTCCAGTATTTTATACGTTTTTGATTTTCAGAATAGAACATAAGAGATGAAGCTGAATTTGAAGTTAGATTGTTCATTCTTTATCACCGAAGCCCACCGGTATTTCACACAGAAACCGGGTTCATTGTTCACGGATTACAGTATATGTTATTGTTATCTTTGCTCCTCCCTTAGTACGTTTTAAAGATGAGGATTGTAAAAATGATACATTTGTCTTTGTGTTCATTTTTCCCGGTGCATGCTGTGGATCGTTCTGAAACCAGTGCAAGTCCGATCGAAGTCCGTTCCATTGTGTCGGCCTTGAAGTCCAAAGTGATTCTTAATGCTCTGAGATATGATAAATTCGTTATACATCGCCCTTCCGAGGTAATACGGGATTCGATTTGGTTTCTCTCGCCATATTTGAACCATACACTAACCACAGTAGTGCACCCATCCATGACTGGATGCCCCTCTCACGCTAGATGATACTGCAGATGCAGGCGGAGGGTTTGAGGCAAGCTGTATTGGATGGAATGAATATCCATTCTTCCCAATTCCCCTTGGTCGCTGATTGTTGTTGACGTAAAGCAGAATTTGAACAGACCCGCCATTCCTTCAACGCCTACACCTCTATCCTTGTGACAGATATGCCTTACTTGTTAGAATCCATCTTCGCATAGCCAAGTCGGTCTCTACACGTGTCGCCTTGGTCGAATATCACACATTTTCTCAGCAGAATACAGTTTGGTGATGCCGTAGCTCTATCATTATTCCGTGGTCCATATTAGGAGATGTGCCCTGTATGACCTTCTCAGAATTCAAATTTGATTGTCCTCTCAAAGGATATGAACATGTCTCATGTTTGAAGCAGTACAAATACATGTACCACTGGCCATATTTGGAAATCACATCAGCTTACATCAAAGAAAATCCTTGGCAAGCTCATATCTTGATTGGTTATTATGACATCACATGTACATGTATGTGTTTACAGCTTGAAGAATTTACCCTAGATGCACTAGGTCAAGAAAATGATGGAACATCAGTGTAGATATTAAATTTGAAAGATGAAGATAAGCAGAATCCTTCCACCATCATGTGGCATCAGGTTGTCAGTTTATTCGTACGAGTTTCGCAGCACATTGTAGCAAATCGCGTATGAAAATAGACAGGCCTCCAGCTCCATATGTCTGTATTGTGACATGTTTACTTACAGTGTGTAGAAGGAACAGACCATTTACCTCAGTCTGCCCATTGTGTCTGTATTATATATATCAGGAATGAGTCACCATGAACCTAATATTTCATGTGGCTAATAGACAGTGATGGTATGGAAATACATAGACATGTTTTCACTTCTGAAGTGGGATGGGTCAGGAATCTCATGTTAAAATGTACATATTTATTTTGTCACCGTGTACATGTACATGTACCTCTACTCGAGACTTGCATTGTACAATTTCATTGAACGCTTTCCACCAAGTTTTCTCGATTTTAATAATGATGTTTTACATTTCCTGCATCAATCCCAATCTCAGTAAACTCAGATATAATATCACGGAATATTATATCTGAATTCAGCCCTAAAGAATCCCATGCGAATCTGAAACTACATTTGTTAGACAATCAGGTGGCTAGCTTGTTGAAATCATGCCCACAGTTATTACACAGGGTAGCACGTGGAATAATATATAAACATTTTCGGGAAACAGTATCCAAATACAACATGTATGGCATCATTTTCAGACAGATCCATGATGATCAAAGAGTTTACTCCTGCCGAAAAGTCTGGCTTTGTTTGGGAGTAGAAAATATCAAAAGATTGCGCCGCGCGAGATGTTACAGTAATCTCCGTGAAGTAATCGTCAATCAGTGTCAGAGAGAAAAGTCAGAAATGGTCGTGATTGGCTTATTATGGGATCTCGCAGAATATCGGCGAACATTTCGCATGAAGTTTTCCTAGCGTTATGTCTAGATAGTATTTCCCTGATTTACCATCTTGGTTTACCTAGATTGCATCAATCCATGTTTTGAACACTCTTCATCTATGTTCTGTTTTCAATCCATGTTCTGTGCTTCATCTTATGTTCTGTTTTCATGTTTCATGCTCAATCTATGTTCTGTTTTCAATCCATGTTCGGAATGTACATGTACATGTACCTACTACGGTAGTACCATAATGTACATGTACTTCATCTATGTCCTGTTTTCTAATCCATGTTCTGTGCTTCATCTACATGTATGTTCTGTTTTCAATCTATATTCCATGCTTCATCTGTGCTCTGTTTTCAATTCATGTTCGCTGCTTCAGTCCATATGGCTGAGAAGCAACAGGAAGTTGATCATGTGATGTCTAGCACTGTGATTGCACTTGTCTTTATTGCACCGATGTAAGGTGTCTTTATTGCACCGATGTAAGGTCTTTGTTTTGTGGGCTGTCCTCCCTGTTTTATAGAGTGGATGGTGTGGGTCTGATTCCATTTTTTCAATTCATGTCCTGTGCTCCATCAATCTGAAATCTACTGAGTTCTACATGTAGCCTATATACTAGTACGGTAAGTTCCCTAAGTATTCGCGACCCTAAGTAAATTCGAAAACGGGCATTTTTTGCCAAGTCACGTGACACTGTTCCCTAAGTAATCGAAAACGGCCCATTCGCGAAAAACCGCAGTCCTAACTATTCGAAAATCCGCCATTTATCATGGTCGCGAGATTGATACTATTATGTAGTTGTGCATGGAAAAACTTTCAGATCAACGAGTTTCCTTAGAATTAGTATTTGATAACTTATTGAGCATTTTGAACATAACCAATTGTAACAACTAAGTTGATTTTCATTATGTCTCAAACGAAATGTATCCAATGTTTAAACCGCGATTTCTCATGGTCATTAAATTGGGAATATTGCCGGTTTAGGGGGACGTGCGATATTAAACATTGCCGATTGGAGAGAGCATACATTCGATATTATACTGAAAATATCAAAATGAAGAACTGGAAGTTACGTTTCATTCGGTCTTAAAAAAATATAATGCTGAAGTTTCACCGCACATTTGAACCACGGATCTTCTTAGTCGCGGGGTAGAGATTTACGATCAACCCCAACCCCAAGTTGCATTAATTTTGTCGACTGTATGCCATGTGCGCCTCAACCAAAAACCAGAAACGCGCCTGTTTGGGTCCGACTTCGGAATTTTTTTTCCTAATACACGAATGTTGAGATTCCCAGCTATGATACTGAAAACATATTTTGTACTGTTCAGACAAAAATAATTTAGAAACGTATCATTTCGAACGAACGCGGCGATTCAGAATATTTTACGGTCGTGGAATTCGCGGTGATGCATATACCGCTCTTGTATTCAACTTTTCAGGAGCAAGCAATAGTACAGACACCCCTGGATAAAATAGAAACGATGATATTATTCAGAGAATTATCATGAAAGGAAAGCTGTGACGTGCAGGATTAACCGTGACAAATAACTGCATCGGAATCTTCAGATCCGTAAAAAGCGTGAAACGGCGACATTGTGCACGGTGTCATTGTTTCATGGTTCCTTAAAAGTTTGTAAAAGTGCATAATTTTTATATTGAAAATTAAGGCCTTGAAAGTGCTTGAAAATTAAAAGTTTTGAGTGAGGGTTTTTTTACACTATTAGTGAAGATATTACGGTACTTCTGACTTGATTATTGACACAAAAGTTGAATGTCGGAAGAGACGTTTACGTAAGATAGCCGAGATCATAGGCGGTAATTTGATAGCAACTGAAGCGGAGGTCGGAATAGTGGGTTGAGATTAAACGTTAAAAAAATAAAAAGATGGAATAAACTAATGGGTTTTCTGTCTACTTATTCTCAAAATTATGCTGTCTGAAATGTGAATTAATTTTGCTGAACCCATGAGGTAATATTAGATAAAAACACGGTTGTACATTTGGCTGTTTCGTCATCATCATCTATCGATTTATTATACAGAAATATTCCAGAATACATTTAGATCTGAAACAGATTGAACCATTTTTAAAAAAAATTTCATGAGAGTCGTGAACTCACTGTTACGAAGGCATAATATTGATGTTGTGTTGGCTGAATATATTATGAAGCGGGAACCGTGTACAAGCGAAAGTTTGACCCACGTGCCATGCTATCCAAGTATTGATCACGTGATGTTATTGCAACTCCGTATGGCGGGAAAATGTACAACCAACACGTGGCATGTTGAAACTTTCATTCTTTCATGTCTACAGACCCCACCTAATTCTATGAAAGTATTTTCATACATTTGTTAATAAAGGATGGAAGGGATACAGTGAATTGTTAGAATGGGCAAGCAATTCATGTCTTTCGTTTAGCCGCTATTCATGGCGGGATGAGCTCGTTCCAGCTGGGAAGATTGTATATCGTCTCCGACGAGTTGGCCCTGATATGGGTCTTCAGATAGTGTCGGGCGCTTGCTTAATTTGCTGTTCGTTTCATTGACAAACAGTTTGAAAAGCCCTTCCACAATATTTCCCTATGAAGAGCAATTAAGAAATTATTAGGTTTGATTCTCAATCTGAAAATGACGTAATCTGTGTTTCTTCATTAGATCGTTATATATTTTCACGTAAACATCATTGGGGTCACTGGGATAGATGTGCCTAGTCTTCTCGGCCGTAAAAAAAATTCTGCAAGACTTCAAGCATGTCCTGAAGGGAAAATAAAGAAAATATCAGAATGTCTAAGTGACAGAATATGCCCTTGTCCCGTATGTACTAATACAAGGATATACGCGAATTTGTGATTATGTCTCCCCCAACTATGTTGGGGGGAGACATCTAGTGTTTGTGCTGTCTGTCTGTCTGGATGTCTGTCTGTCTGGATGGATGTCTGTCCGTCCCCTTGCCGTGTCTGCAAGATATCTTGAGAACTACTGGATGGAATTTCACCAAACTTGGATGGAAGCTTCATTGGGATAGCCCCCTCATTTGATTAGGTTTTGGTGTATGTGCGTGCATTCATCTGTGTCCGTCCGTCCGTCCATCTACTTGTACATGTATGTACAGGGCTTGTCTGCAAGATATCTGGAGAACTACTGGATGGAATTTCACCAAACTTGTATGGAAGCTTCATTGGGATAGCCCCCTCATTTGATTAGGTTTTGGTGTATGTGCGTGCATTCATCCGTGTCCGGTGTCCGTCCATCTACTTGCACATGTATATACAGGGCTTGTCTGCAAGATATCTGGAGAACTACTGGATGGAATTTCACCTAACTTGGATGGAAGCTTCATTGGGATAGCCCCCTCATTTGATTAGGTTTTGGTGTATGTGCGTGCATTCATCCGTGTCCGGTGTCTGTCCGTCCGTCCATCTACTTGTACTAGGGAGTTCAGCTCAGGGGCTAAATGATGTACGAATTTAATGAAAAACACAATTTCACTGTCCTGCAACTTTGCGTGAATTTACGTGCTAAACATCCGTAAAATGAATTGTTTTTATCAGACAGTGTCCTACAATAAATATTCTTTAAACTCCTTGTGTTTTTTATTAATTTCTCTTTGCTATTTCATCGTACATGTTAAACATTTCATGTCCAAATTCGGCCAGAGACTGTACCAGCGAAAGACGGACGTCGCCATATTTATCAAAACAGTCGAAACTCCGACGTTCGTCATCAGGGAGCCAATGGAAAAATGTCTTTCAAACGAACATGGTTTTAAAACGAGAATCTCGTAGATTGTCGTGATATGCGTGGTTTCAAAAATTTCCCACGGGAAGGACTTACCAGGTCAATTTTCTTCGTTGGTGGCCGGCCGACGGACGACCATGGAGGCCGCAGCTAGTCTCACGCGTACAGTCGGAAAGCTGAATGTATCCTGCGCCTTTTGAACTGGAAGATTTTGATAAATTTAAGCCAGCTATTCCACGAAATGTCTCTGGAAAAAACAGTCCCTCCACTTCCGGAGTTGCCGCCATTTTGTGACGCTTTCCTATGAACCCGATTCCTATCACCTCCCCTTTACCTCACTTCCTGAATTCGTTGGGAGTATGAAAACACATTGGTGGTTTGCCAACCCTGTTCCCGCTGACTCAAGGCGCTGACTCAAGGGAGATAATTGAGTAGTAGCTTTTGGCATCAGATTAACTGTCTTCAGTTTTCCAGCTGTATTGACCATATACGTGTTATGATCTTTGAAAAATAATTATAATATCGTTCTCTCAACAGAATATTCTTACAGTTATTGTGATAATTAATTTCTTCATTATTTATTTAAATTAAGTTCCTTATTTTTTCCATATGCAAAATCTTCATTTTTCTTATTATTTTTTTTATTATTTTTTTTTTTAACAAAACTATTTTAATACAGGGAATAGGTGTGCTCAGGTTTTAGATAAAATGGGAGGTTCTTGTATACATTTTGAATTCATCTTTCTAGAGTATTTGAAAAGATAATTACTTTTTTTTTACCACACCCCCCCATCCCCACCCGGCATGGGGCATATACAGTTTTTAATCTAGGTGGCAGCCATCTTGTTTTTTTTTATCGCAACTTTCATTTCTTCTTCTGATACTTTGCCAGATATCTCAAATATTTCAAATTTGGGTAGCTGAAGACATATGGTGGTGGTCATTTGCTGTTTTGATTCCCCTAAATGTCCATTTGATCTGAATTCAGAATATCTGTAATATGCAAATTTATGCAAATGAGCGGATTATCTTCATTCCGAGAGAAAAATAAATATATTTTTTGGAATCGTCATAAAAAATTGACTTGAAGTGTGTCGTTTTGGTGAAATTATATGAAAAATGGTCAATATTGTTACATTTTTGTCTCTATTTTGCGATTTTGTCCCCTTTTTCAGTGCCATGGGTCCAATGTAGGAGTATATGGTCAGAGTTCCGAAAGAATGTCCTTTATAGGGATCTTCAAATGACACGAGCTTCGCTAATACTTGATCGATTTCAATTTCGTAAACTGAGATATATTCCTCTCAGAACTAAATTTGATAAAAACTTGATTGTCTGGATGATAATGTAAAATAAAATTTGAGCTGAACTCCCTACTTGTACATGTATATACAGGCCTTGTCTGCAAGATATCTTGAGAACTACTGGACAGAATTTCACCCCACTTGGATGGAAGCTTCAGTGGGATAGCCCCCTCATTTGATTAGGTTTTGGTTTGTGTGTCTGCATTCATCCATGTCCGGTGTCCGTCCGTCCGTCCATCTACTTGTACATGTATATACAGGGCTTGTCTGCAAGATATCTGGAGAACTACTGGACAGAATTTCACCAAACTTGGATGAAAGCTTCATTGGGATAGCCCCCTCATTTGATTAGGTTTTGGTGTGTGTGCATGCGTTGTAGCGTGTTCGGTGTCCGTCCGTCCGTCCATCTACTTGTACATGTATATACAGGGCTTGTCTGCAAGATATCTGGAGAACTACTGGATGAAATTTCACCAAACTTGGATAGAAGCTTCACTGGGATAGCCCCCTCATTTGATTAGGTTTTGGTGTATGTGCGTGCATTCATCCATGTCCGGTGTCCGTCCGTCCGTCCGTCCATCTACTTGTACATGTATACAGGCCTTGTCTGCAAGATATCTTGAGAACTACTGGACGGAATTTCACCCCACTTGGATGGAAGCTTCAGTGGGATAGCCCCCTCACTTGATTAGGTTTTGGTGTGTGTGCATGCGTTGTAGCGTGTTCGGTGTCCGTCCGTCCGTCCATCTACTTGTACATGTATATACAGGCCTTGTCTGCAAGATATCTTGAGAACTACTGGACGGAATTTCACCCAACTTGGATGGAAGCTTCATTGGGATAGCCCCCTCATTTGATTAGGTTTTGGTGTATGTGCGTGCATTCATCCGTGTCCGTCCGTCCGTCCATCTACTTGTACCTGTATGTACAGGGCTTGTCTGCAAGATATCTGGAGAACTACTGGATGGAATTTCACCAAACTTGTATGGAAGCTTCATTGGGATAGCCCCCTCATTTGATTAGGTTTTGGTGTATGTGCGTGCATTCATCCGTGTCCGGTGTCCGTCCGTCCGTCCATCTACTTGCACATGTATATACAGGGCTTGTCTGCAAGATATCTGGAGAACTACTGGATGGAATTTCACCTACATGTAACTTGGATGGAAGCTTCATTGGGATAGCCCCCTCATTTGATTAGGTTTTGGTGTATGTGCGTGCATTCATCCGTGTCCGGTGTCTGTCCGTCCGCCCATCTACTTGTACATGTATATACAGGCCTTGTCTGCAAGATATCTTGAGAACTACTGGACAGAATTTCACCCCACTTGGATGGAAGCTTCAGTGGGATAGCCCCCTCATTTGATTAGGTTTTGGTTTGTGTGTCTGCATTCATCCATGTCCGGTGTCCGTCCGTCCGTCCATCTACTTGTACATGTATATACAGAGCTTGTCTGCAAGATATCTGGAGAACTACTGGACAGAATTTCACCAAACTTGGATGAAAGCTTCATTGGGATAGCCCCCTCATTTGATTAGGTTTTGGTGTGTGTGCATGCGTTCATCCGTGTTCGGTGTCCGTCCGTCAGTCCATCTACTTGTACATGTATATACAGGGCTTGTCTGCAAGATATCTGGAGAACTACTGGATGGAATTTCACCAAACTTGGATAGAAGCTTCACTGGGATAGCCCCTCATTTGATTAGGTTTTGGTGTATGTGCGTGCATTCATCCATGTCCGGTGTCCGTCCGTCCGTCCATCTACTTGTACATGTATATACAGGCCTTGTCTGCAAGATATCTTGAGAACTACTGGACGGAATTTCACCCCACTTGGATGGAAGCTTCAGTGGGATAGCCCCTCACTTTGATTAGGTTTTGGTGTGTGTGCGTGCATTCATCCATGTCCAGTGTCCGTCCGTCCGTCCATCTACTTGTACATGTATATACAGGCCTTGTCTGCAAGATATCTTGAGAACTACTGGACGGAATTTCACCCCACTTGGATGGAAGCTTCAGTGGGATAGCCCCCTCACTTGATTAGGTTTTGGTGTGTGTGCGTGCATTCATCCGTGTCCGGTGTCCGTCCGTCCGTCCGTCCATCTACTTGTACATGTATATACAGGCCTTGTCTGCAAGATATCTTGAGAACTACTGGACGGAATTTCACCCCACTTGGATGGAAGCTTCAGTGGGATAGCCCCCTCACTTGATTAGGTTTTGGTGTGTGTGCGTGCATTCATCCATGTCCAGTGTCCGTCCGTCCGTCCATCTACTTGTACATGTATATACAGGGCTTGTCTGCAAGATATCTGGAGAACTACTGGACGGAATTTCACCAAACTTGGATGGAAGCTTCAATGGCATAGCCCCCGCATTTGATCAGGTTTTGGTGTATGTGTGCATGCATGCATCCGTGTCCGCGGTGTCTGTCCATCCGTTCATCTACTTGTATCGCTTCTTTGTAATTAATATTTTTAGATACGCAGCTTTGTTTAAGATACTTATTGCATTCATTTTATAGCACTTTCCCTTAAATAATGTGCCCATTCAAGGCAGGGTGGGAGGATGGGGGAGACGTATGTTTTTGTTAAAAAAACAACCAGCATAGGCTTCATGCCGGAGCGGCAACTCAAGGGTCAAAGCGGAACCTCTAGTTTTAAATTGGCCGGGCGTCCGATGAAACTAATCTCTTGATTGTCAGCCGATCATTGCAGTCAATTATTCGAACCTAATTTAATGGTTAAAGAGCAGAAAGAATGCTTTATTTATCCTTTGATCAATTGCGAATTATTGCCTGGCAAATCTAAACGCACAACAAACATTTCCTGGGTTTTGCTTCGGGGTTTCCCCTCGACCACACGTGTTCGTACCACTGAACTTCGCCGAAGTAAATTGAGCTTCATTCTACACACAAAGTATAGTGAATGTCTCGTGGTTGTCGATCTTATATCATTCAAGAGTGCTGTCTGGGGTAAATATCACAAAGTTAAAGAAACACCACAGTCGACGTATTGTGACCTTTCATTGTCGAACGGTATGGGCATTTAATATGGGGACTCTAATTTACGAAAACGTCCGTTTTTCTGAACTGACCTGCACAAACTATTCGGAAGTGGTCAGGTTTTACCCCTCGGCCAAAATTTGGCCGAAGGGTATTGTCGTCGTCATGTACGTCTGTCCGTCTGTCCGTCCGTCCGTCCGTCACACCTTTCTCGTTACCAAGATATCTTCAGAACGACTTACCCTAGGCACACCAAACTTCCAGTGCACATCCGTATGCTTGTGGCCCAGAACCCTATTGAATCTGGACCAGATTGGTTAGAAACTTTGGCGGCCATCTTTAATTTATGCGAAACCATCACAGCTTTCTTGTTACCAAGATATCTTTAGAACGACTTACCCTAGGCACCCCAAACTTGCACTGCACATCCATATGCTCATGACCTAGAACCCTTTTGAATCTGGACCTGATTGGTTCGAAACTTTGGCGGCCATATTTAATTTATGCGAAATCATTAATCTTGTGTATCTTAGGTACCATTTCTCTGTTCAGTGTGAAACTTGGTATAGATCATCGATGCATCAAGAAACTTCAAAGGAATGACCAAACCAGTTTCCCTGATTCGGTAAAAAAACCTTGGCGGCCATCTTTAATTTATGCAAAATCTTCAATGATATATATCTCTGATACCATTCAAGTGTTCTATACGAAACTTGGTATACAGCATCGATGTATCAAGAGATCTGCAATGTATAGCCACATCAGTTCCTCTGAGTGGCGGGAAGGATGAGCGGCCATCTTTAATTTATGCAAAATCATTAATGATCTCTATCTCTGATACTGTTCGAGTGCTCGATGTAAAATTTGGTATATATCATCGAAGCATCAATAGACTTACGATAAATGACAGTTCTGGCGTTTCCGATTGGGCGGAACCTTGGCGGCCATCTTTAATTTATGCAAAATCTTCAATGATATATATCTTTGATACCATTTCAGTGTTCTATATGAAACTTGGTATCCAGCATCGATGTATCAAGAGACTTGCAATGAATAACCACATCGGTTCCTCTGAGTGGCGGGAAGGATGGGCGGCCATCTTTAATTTATGCGAAATCATTAATGATCTATATCTCTGATACGGTTCAAGTGCTCAATGTAAAATTTGGTATACATCATCGATGTATCAATAGACAGTTCTGGTTTTTCTGCTTGGGCGGAAACCTTGGTGGCCATCTTTAATTTATGCAAAATCTTTAATGATGTTTATCTTTGATACCATTTCAGTGTTCTATATGAAACTTGGTATACAGAATCTATGTATCAAGAGACTTGCAATGAATAACCACATCAGTTTCTTTGAGTGGTGGGAAGGATGGGCGGCCATCTTTAATTTATGCGAAATCATTAGGGATCTCTTATCTCAGATAATTTTCAAATGTTCGATGTAAAATTTGGTATACATCGTCGATGCATCAACAGACTTATGTAATGAATACCGGTTTCTCTGATTGGACGGAAACGTTTGAGGCCATTTCTAATGGCAAAATTTTTCATAATCTGTATATTTGTTACTTGACTGCTTGGTGTTCCTGAAGTCTTGTTTTAAATTGAATACATTATGAATGGCTGGCACCCAGAGCCGAGGGGTTTTCAGATGCGCAGCTTCGTATTCACAACTGCGATATTCACTTCCGGTCACGAATACTTAGGGAACTTACCGTAGCATGACATTGTGTGGTTTCCAACAGAGATAAACAATTGCAGGCTAAATGGTACATGTACATTTGTGTGGACAATTCACTGATGGCATTCATTTCAGGGGAGATGGCATATTTTTTGGTTGCAGACATTGACAATGTAATATGTATCTCTCAAAGAAAATTGTTGGAAACATCTACTTGTACACATGTACATTTATCTATATAGTGCACATACATGTAGCATAAAAGGCAAATATCCGAACTTTTATTCCTAGGCTATAGTTTCATTATGATTCCCTTCTGAAAAACGGTTACAAATAAACTATAAAGCCATGCATAGGATTTGAGTTCACTGCCAGTTCACTACAGTTTAGTGCTCTGTTCCAAATTTTCAAATTACCTTCACCTTTGATAAATTAGAAAGTCGAATAAAGTTTTCCTTGATGCAAATAGAACATGTACATGTAGATCACATTGTTCAGGTTGATGCATTTCTAAAGACAGATAGACAAATAATTTCCCTGTGACAGGTAGAATTATTTTAATATTTTGATCCCTGAAGCCTGAATATTCATCTCCCCCCCCCCCCACCCCCATACAAATTTTATCTAAAATGGTTTGTCCAGTCTTTGAAGTAGTGACCATCCTGTGCATGGCCTCTATTCCAAGCATGATAGACTGTGTGTGGTTTGGCCTTTTACCACCAGCCTTGCACACACTCCTAACTTAAACTTTGTGCTGGTATTTTACCTCAAATACCACAGGGGTCAGGACCACATGATTTTCTGGTCACACAACTCCGCAACCTTTGACCTCTAGGCTGATAGAATTTCCCTGTTGAGTAGATCAGTACTTTCATTGCGTTTTCTGGAGATAGAGATGCTATGAATGTGATAATATCAGTTGAGGGTATGACTGTGAATAAAATACTGAATGAATTTGTTGGTTAGACCATGCACACCACCAGGTTGTTTGCACAGAAAATTGTATACTGGCCCAGTACTTGTCACTGTTATTTGGCTCCTAAATTATCCCAATGTGATACATGTGTACAGTAAACCCTCTAATAATTCAATCACAGGAAGTGAAATTTCCCACCATAAATTTGGGGGTGGGCAAATTGATTAGAACAGGAAGTCCAAAATAATGTAGATAATCCCTTATTTTTCATTATTTTAATAATTTCAGAGGATGATTGATTAGAATGGTTGAATTATTAGAGGAATATATTGTTAATGCTCTAATGATTCAATCACCCTACATGTAACATTCGATCACTCCAGATTTGGTGCCCCATGGGGCTCCCGGGGATTGACCTGGGGTGTCGTCGTATCATGGTAAGAATAGGCCTCAGCTCCTCAGAGAGCTTGTCGTAAGAGGCGACTAACTGGGGCACCCGTGGGGTTCCCGGGTGTGAAAAGGAATAGGACCCTATACCAGTGTGGTTTCCGGGTGTGAAAAGGAATAGGAACCAAACGTCGTGATATGACTGAAATAGTGTTGAAAGCGATGTTAAATCATATTCACTCACTCATTCAGGGGTAGAATTTCGCAAAATTTTGCGAGAATCCAGTTGGATTCTCAGTGGCTTAGTTTGCGAGAATCCAAAGAATCCAAATTTGCGGAATCAAGCATTTCGTGACCAGTTGCCATTTTCACTAGTGCTGGTTACTGCACAACTAGATGTAAACTTCTCAATGGGAAAAATTGAAATCGCCTCATTTATTCTGAGGAGGGTGGTTAGCACACCTAAAATAGCACAAATTAGTTCAGGCGAGTGATTATCTCCATTGATGAGCAGTATTCAACCTAAACATTTTTGCTAAGTGGTAAGTATATACTCTTAATTTTATTTCATTTGTATCTTTGTATTGCATATGAAACAAATATTGGAATTGTCTGCATTGCAAAAAAATAAAATAAAAAATAAATAAAAATCTGGTCACCTGCCGCATTCCCTGACCAGCAGTAAAACAAATTGTTATTAATGAACCTTTATATAAAGACTAGGCTTAACTGTTGGCTATGGATTTATAGGAGATATGCAACAACATTAAAAAAATAAGGAAATTCCAGATATTTTTGTCCCACATTTTCTCATTTCATACCATGATGGTTTTTACAGTGAAGGATAAAAATTACCAACAAAAATTCAAGAGTCACGGACATAAACAAGAAATGCAATGCCGTTAAAGTTGAAATCTCGACCTCAAATAAACAGACTTCTGAAGAAATGCGTGTTCTCAACGTAAAGTGCTAGACCGCATTGTTGTTGTTGTTCATGACAGGTCTCATACAGGCAATGTCTCTGAAGAAACGATCCATTTTTATTTTCATAAATTTCCTACCGCTTGATTCTACTTTGCCCGATGTTCTGTCCTAGGGAAAATTGTTTGTCATTCTAATTATGAACGAATCCGAATCAAATTCATCTGCTAAATGATATCCAAAATGTCCCAGGTTTCATTTTCACCCTCGTGTACTTTTCGTCTGCAGACCGCGTGTTAGCTTTCAATTCCTTCATAAGACTGTTTTCGCCTGTTGGGTTTAACATAGGTAGCTGTGCACCAGCAGCCGAGCGAAGGAGAATACACTCAAACCTTTGGCGCCAGTCGGGAACCATTACAGAGAGTATTCGAGGCTCCCAAAAAATAATCGAGCAAAGGTCTCCGAGGTTTAGTTAGCGCATTACGTCAGCAAAACATGTGAAAACCGCCACTTCCGTTTGTGTTCGTTTCGCAGAAAGATGAAAGGATATCTCGCAGTTTTCTGATTACAGGTCAGCTATTTGACTTGAATTTCCGTGAAATATTGAATAAATCTCTCTGAATGAACAACACACTGATTAAGCTAAGCTTTGCTGCGCGAATCCAACTGGACTCGCGCAAGTTGCTTTTCAGGCGAGTCCTTGCGCGAATCGATTCCCAGATTCGCGTCGAAATTCTACCCCTGCTCATTCCAGATTTGGCTGCTGATTTTGATCACGCCAAGAAATTTAATCACGTCCCTACATCATTATTATATCCCTGCCCAAAAGGCCGACATATGTGATTGCGATTTCTGCACATCTGTCCACCCTTCATGTCTGATCTATCTGTCACAGTTTTTACCCCTCGGGCAGATTCTGCCCGAGCGGTATTGTCGTTGCCTCCGTCATCTGTCCGTCCGTCTGTCCATCATATCATTGTAAACACATTATCTCAAAAAGTCCTTCACTTACAACAATGAAACTTCATACAGTTGTTTAATACAGCCAGTACCAGAAGCCTATTGAAAGTCGGTGCCATTGGATGTGTTTTTCAGGAGTTATGCCCCTTTATACATGTCTGGCTGTTTTTATCCTTGTAAACACATTATCTCAAAAAGTCCTTCACTCACAGCAATGAAACTTCATACAGTTGTTTAATGCAGCTAGTACCAGAAGCCTATTGAAAGTCGGTGTAATCGGATGTGTTTTTCAGGAGTTATGCCCCTTTATACATGTCTGTTGGTCCATATTCTTGTAAACACATTATCTCAAAAAGTCCTTCACTCACAACAATGAAACTTCATACAGTTGTTTAATACAACCAGTACCAGAAGCCTATTGAAAGTCGGTGCCATTGGATGTGTTTTTCAGGAGTTATGCCCCTTTATACATGTCTGGCTGTTTTTATCCTTGTAAACACATTATCTCAAAAGTCCTTCACTCACAACAATGAAACTTCATACAGTTGTTTAATGCAGCTAGTACCAGAAGCCTATTCAAAGTCGGTGTAATCGGATGTGTTTTTCAGGAGTTGTGCCCCTTTATACATGTCTGTTGGTCCATATCCTTGTAAACACATTATCTCAAAAGTTTTCACTCACAACAATGAAACTTCATACAGTTGTTTAATACAACCAGTACCAGAAGCCTATTGAAAGTCGGTGCCATTGGATGTGTTTTTCAGGAGTTATGCCCCTTTATACATGTCTGTCTGTTTTTATCCTTGTAAACACATTACATGTATCTCAAAAAGTCCTTCACTCACAACAATGAAACTTCATACAGTTGTTTAATACAGCCAGTATCAGAAGCCTATTGAAAGTCGGTGTAATCGGATGTGTTTTTCAGGAGTTCTGCCCCTTTATACATGTCTGTTGGTCCATATCCTTGTAAACACATTATCTCAAAAAAGTCCTTCACTCACAACAATGAAACTTAATACAGTTGTTTAATACAGCCAGTACCAGAAGCCTATTGAAAGTCGGTGCCATGGGATGTGTTTTTCAGGAGTTCACACAAACCTGTGTGGATTGCTGTGAATAGACAGTAATCGTTCGACTACGTCTACTATAGGTAATCACTGCTCTATTGCTATATTGTTTTGTCTGTCTATGATCTATATCATACAGGTAAAATTATGCCCACCCCAAATATGTGAGTTGTTGGGATCAGAAACATTATTTCCACAATTGCTCTGGGCCCGGCCCGAGGGGTCCCCATGGCGACAGCCACATGTTAATCCACAGTTCCAATTTTTGGTGAGAGGATACTCTAGGGGGAGATGATGTGTGACATTCCAAAATGAAGGTTACTGTCAGAGGTCAGCAGTTAGGCCATTGTCACTTGATTGGTTGTTTAGCATGACCTTGATTTCTTAAATAGACATGCTAGATGCTATAATTATTGATTATTAATTATCAAATTGCAAACCAATTGTATATGAATATGAAGAAAATGATTTAAGTTTTACTCATGAAAACCTATAAATCCCTCATCTGTTTTAATTATTTACCCTCAAAATATAGATGAGGGCTGGTCATGCTAAACAACCAATTAAGTGACAATGGCCTTACTGGCTTAAAAAAAACAAAGGCAACCATTAAACCGTTTTGTCCGGTCTATTATATCTGTGACAGTTTTTACCCCTCGGGCAGATTCTGCCCGAGCGGTATTGTCGTTGCCTCCGTCGTCCGTCCGTCCGTCTGTCCGTCTGTCCATCATATCATTGTAAACACATTATCTCAAAAAGTCCTTCACTTACAACAATGAAACTTCATACAGTTGTTTAATACAGCCAGTACCAGAAGCCTATTGAAAGTCGGTGCCATTGGATGTGTTTTTCAGGAGTTATGCCCCTTTATACATGTCTGGCTGTTTTTATCCTTGTAAACACATTATCTCAAAAAGTCCTTCACTCACAGCAATGAAACTTCATACAGTTGTTTAATACAGCTAGTACCAGAAGCCTATTGAAAGTCGGTGTAATCGGATGTGTTTTTCAGGAGTTATGCCCCTTTATACATGTCTGTTGGTCCATATTCTTGTAAACACATTATCTCAAAAAGTCCTTCACTCACAACAATGAAACTTCATACAGTTGTTTAATACAACCAGTACCAGAAGCCTATTGAAAATCGGTGCCATTGGATGTGTTTTTCAGGAGTTGTGCCCCTTTATACA
Organism: Hanleya hanleyi; assembly: GCA_036873755.1. Lineage (NCBI taxonomy): Eukaryota > Metazoa > Mollusca > Polyplacophora > Lepidopleurida > Hanleyidae > Hanleya > Hanleya hanleyi. Next base: position 23,790 of record JAVTVY010019055.1, read on the forward strand.
TGTCTGGCTGTTTTTATCCTTGTAAACACATTATCTCAAAAAGTCCTTCACTCACAACAATGAAACTTCATACAGTTGTTTAATACAGCCAGTACCAGAAGCCTACAGTACACCAATAAAATGACCACTACATCCTCTTCGCATCGTGCGCAAACCCTTTACGTATCGTGCGCGAACGATCTCCGCATCGTGCGCAAACGATCTCCGCATCGTGCGCAAACGATCTCCGCATCGTGCGCAAACGGTCCTCGCATCGTGCGCGAACATGAAAAGCTTTTTCCTGCAGCGAAGCTGGCAGTCCAGCTCCCGATCGCATCATGCGGACATCGTGCGCTAAATGACCAAGTCCGTTTTCCGGCAAGAGAGAAAAGCATACAATCGAAAGTGTCAACAATGCAATAAATACATTTTATATGTACAGTTACATGGACGGAATAAAGCCAAGAAATCTAGAACTTCAAAAGAGAGATCGTTCTACCGTACCAGTTTGACGAAGTTCAGAGTTAGGATGGGCAAAGCATGTCAGTGATTGACGATGAGTCGGCTTGACCGAATTATAGTGACACTCGAAAATATGAGAACAAAATATCTTCCTCTCTTTCCGTTTAATGAATGAATGCTGCACATTATTGATACACATAAAGGGACAGAGAAATAATTCCAGCTACTTCAGAGCGGGGAAATATGATGTGAGAAATGCTAAACTGGGAAATCCAGTGGTGACCTAGTTGTTGGCTGGTATGAAAGGGAGCAGTCATTTACTACCTTGGTTCACGTGCACAAGTTTCCTGCTAACCGGGCTGTAACAGACTAAAAACGACTTCAGGACAGGCATTTGGTTGATACTTTGCAATACCGTACGAGAAGAATATCACTGATATTCCACTGGACATTTTTTTGGCATTCTGATGTTCTCATATAGTCAATATAGAAAAAAAAAAAAAAAAACATATATGTGTAGGGATTCAATGTTTATGAAAACCTAATTTTTGCTTAAATATTGTCAATGGGCATTTACCACAATTACTAATTACACAGATATCTTACAGACATTTATTATTATAAGAAAAAATTCTAAACATTTTAAAATGTTCAGAATATTTTGCTAACTGCCAATATTTGAAAAGAAGGTTGATTCTTGATTGGATAAATTTGTAACATTTTGAAACCTATCCCTTCAATCAAATGTAGATTTTCAATTTGAGAATCATGCCATATACCGGCACGATACTGAAAAATATCATTGCGAAGTCTTATCAATATTATCCAGTTTCTAGATGATACTTCATATACCTATAAGGGTTCATTAGTCAGTGGAGATAAACCTGTTTGTGTCTAGACCTAGTGTTCCCAGTCTTTTTTGGAGTGGGCGAGTAGTAGGGTTTAATGTTGTTTTCAACCTTGATTCAGTCATATCACGTCGGTGCCTCCTTGTGCCAGAACGCTAGAGTGCTCACAGTTTCTATTACCCTGGACACTGATCAGCCCAGCCAGTACAGCACCTGGTCACCCATCCAAATATTGACTGAGCTTAATGGCTATGAGAGAGAGAGAGAATTAAGGCTTAACGTCGCATTCAGCAATATTTCAGCTATATAGCGACGATCAAACAAAATTCTAAGTAATCAATTCAAAAACTCAGTAAACTAATGCTTAATGGCTATGCTCGATATGTTGGGCAAACCACATATCTTCATGGTGATCTGATCCTAAGAGGTGATAAACACAATTGTGATATTCTTCTGAGCGCACACGACTGTTTTACTCTCAAAAACAATTAGAGTGAAAATTCAATATATTGGAATCCGCGAAAAATCTTTGGTTTAAACGATGCTTTATTGCATTTTTTTTTGCAAGTGGGAGCGCATTAAGACGAGCTTATAACTGCGCCTCGCACATTGAACTACATTAAACAATACAATACACTTCGGGACTAAACATGAACGAACAATTATGATGCACGGCGAGAAGAGAAAACATAGATATAAGGGGAATATATAATCATAACAAAATCTTTCCGATTGCATGTATTCCATCTAATAGACTGGAAATTTCAATCTCAGATTGATTTGATTATCTTCAATTCAGATTGAATTTCAATCTATTTTTTCAGAGTGTTAGTATATTTCTGTGTAGAATACACTAAATAATATTGCGAGACATCTTTACTATGGAGCTGAGCTGCTGTCAAATTTGAGCAAATGGGGCTACCGATGTTTATATGAGAAAAAAAATAATGGGTGCTTTGGTGTTGCAGGAATTACTATCGGGATATGAAATTTCAACTTTCCCCCAGGTGGATCGACACAAAAAAAAAAGCTAAAAAAAAACCCCAAAACAATTACCTGATCTTCTCACCTTTCACCTGTAGCTCCTGGAAATGGCACGGAGATATTCTTGAGTTAATATATATATGTCAGTGGTTTTAAAATCTGCAAGGCCACTCTCTCTGTGAAATTCAGTTGTTGAAGAAATGTATATACACATGAACATCTTTCAGAATCGGCACAAAAAAAAGATAATAAAAAAACAATCACATGATCTTTTCACCCGTTTACCTGTAGCTCCTGGAAATGGCGCGAAGATATTCTTGAATTAATATATATATGTCAGTGGTTTTAAAATCTGCAAGGTCACTCTCTCTCAAATTCAGTTGTTGAAGAAATGTATATATACATGAACATCTTTCAGAATCGGCACAAAAAAAAGCTGAAAAAAAAAAACAAACAAAAAAAAACAATCACATGATCTTTTCACCTTTTACCTGTAGCTCCTGGAAATGGCACGGAGATATTCTTGAATTAATATATGTCAGTGGTTTCAAAATCTGCAAGGTCACTTTCTCTGTGAAAAATATAGCAGGTATCTTCCCCCAAAAATTTGAAGTTGATTGATATAAGTGCTCAAAAGTTAACAGAGGGAAAAGAAAAGTAGGCAAGAAGAAGACAGAAGAAACTGACAGACACGCTGGATTTACCTCTAATGAAAATCAAAATTTAAAATATTTGTATTCTGTGTGAAGTGGCTCTGTAATTATGCACATTCCACAAGGAAATCTTGCAATTGTAGGGGCCGTGGCAAAAGTTACTATTACGGCCGTACGGATAATCAGTAAACACACAGACTCCTATTCGTCGACAGTATAAATATAGAACATTGTTTGTGTCTCACACACACGTAAATATTCGGAAATATTCAGTCCTAGTATTTCATCTAATGTCTGCAATAAATTGAGTAATATGTTTTAAATCTTCCGATATTTATCCCGACAGGGAAGCCGCTTCTATATTTCATTAATGACACTCGGTTGTAAATTTCCCACATTCTTTAGAAACTAGAAACAAATAACTTCTCCCGCAATCACGTGCTGGTCTGTGACCCATTAATTTGTTTACAGTGGGCGGAGTTCCGGGGATCCCGTGTTTTCATTGGCTGTGTTTTTGTAGTAAACAAGCAATGGCGCGAAAGACTTCGCCATTAGATTCTGGTTGTCTAACATTGCATTCGGTGCTATCATATGGACTACGAGTATCATTTTTTCAAGTTAGGTTCATCTACGAATAATACTCTCAATCAGCACATTCGGTTCATGCTACAATAAAACCTATCGCCATCGGGGCACGTTTTCGCACCTCTTTATTGCGACTGGTTTGAAAGTTTCTCCAGGACCGAAGCCGGGCGAAGGAGGTCGTAAAATCATAAAATAATTCAGATTCAGACACATATCTCGTGTTTGACTGAAAGATTATTGAGAAATATTATAAAGAACACACAGTTTGCAGATGGAATTACGAATTAACGACAATGATAAATTGTACGCATTCTTTGCGCATCGTGCGAAGTGGCAGTCTATAAATGCCCGCATGATCTCCGAGGGAACTCCGCACGTTATTCGCATCGTGCGGAGATCGTTTGCGCATCGTGCGGAGATCGTATGCGCATCGTGCGGAGATCGTTTGCGCATCGTGCGGAGATCGTTTGCGCATCGTCTGCGCATCGTCTGCGCATCTATAGTGCTCATTTTATTGGCGTACTGTATTGAAAGTCCGTGTAATCGGATGTGTTTTTCAGGAGTTCTTCCCCTTTATACATGTCTGTTGGTCCATATCCTTGTAAACACATTATCTCAAAAAGTCCTTCACTCACAACAATGAAACTTCATACAGTTGTTTAATACAGCCAGTACCAGAAGCCTATTGAAAGTCGGTGCCATGGGATGTGTTTTTCAGGAGTTCACACAAACCTGTGTGGATTGCTGTGAATAGACAGTAATCGTTCGACTACATCTACTATAGGTAATCACTGCTCTATTGCTATATTGTTTGTCTGTCTATGATCTATATCATACAGGTAAAATTATGCCCACCCCAAATATGTGAGTTGTTGGGGTCAGAAACATTATTTCCACAATTGCTCTGGGCCCGGCCCGAGGGGTCCCGATGGCGACAGCCACATGTCTACAGATCTACAGTTGCGATTTTATGAGAGTGTTGCTGTATGAACACTTAGTAGAGGCGATATGTCGATCGTGTACCAAAATTGAGGTTGAGGTCAAAGGTACATGTATCATCGAAAACAGTTAATTTGTTGTGAGTGGATTCATTTGAAGGAAAAGATGAAGTCACATACCAAAATCTAGGTGAAGGTCAAACATCAAGGTCACTGCGACCCCAAAATCAGGAAATCAATAACATGGCAGCACCTAAAAGGTGCAACAACCCCTCAGCCAGACAGTTTTAGTCAATGTATATTGGTACACAATGAATGGAAAATGCATATGTAAAAGCCTGAAAGATTTGGATGAATGCAGAAGATGCTTTAGCAGTGGCTTGTAAAAGATTAAAATGTGATAAATTCAGTGTGGGATGTTGGATGAATTGGAGAACTATAATAAATATCATGTGCAAAAAATATGGCGGAAGAACAAAAATATTCTGAACAAAAACAAAAGGCTTCAAGCCATTCTTGCTTTGAACCCTAATAATAATCAGAACAATAATAAAAGTCTTCCGATTTTCAGTGGGAGCCAAGTAATGTAGAGTTTTGATAGGAATACGAAGCTGCGCATCTAAAAACCCTCGGCTCTGGGTGCCAGCCATTCACAATCTATTCAATTTGAACCATACATGTACTACTTTGAAAATATCAGGAACATCAAGCAGTCAAGTGACACATATATACAGATTATCAAAAACCTTGCAATCAGAAATGGCTGCAAAGTTTTCCGTCCAATCAGAGAAACCGGCAGTCATTACTTGTCTCTTGATGTATCTATGACATATACCAAGCATACTGAACACTTGAACAGTATCAAAGGATATATAGATCATCAATGATTTTACACAAATTTAGAACGGCTGCCAAGGTTTCCATCCAATCAGAGAAAACGGTTCGGTCATTCATTTTTATACGCCCGCCAAAAGGCGGACGTATTATGTGATGTCCGTCTGTCCGTGCGTCCGTCCGTCCCTCTGTCCGTCCCTCGTGTCCGGTCTATATCTGGGACAGTTTTTACCCCTCGGCAGATTCTGCCCGAGCGGTATTGTCGTTGCCTCCGTCGTCCGTCTGTCCGTCCGTCCGTCCGTCCGTCCGTCTGTCCGTCTGTCCGTCTGTCCATCATATCATTGTAAACACATTATCTCAAAAAGTCCTTCACTTACAACAATGAAACTTCATACAGTTGTTTAATACAGCCAGTACCAGAAGCCTATTGAAAGTCGGTGCCATTGGATGTGTTTTTCAGGAGTTATGCCCCTTTATACATGTCTGGCTGTTTTTATCCTTGTAAACACATTATCTCAAAAAGTCCTTCACTCACAACAATGAAACTTCATACAGTTGTTTAATGCAGCTAGTACCAGAAGCCTATTCAAAGTCGGTGTAATCGGATGTGTTTTTCAGGAGTTATGTCCCTTTATACATGTCTGTTGGTCCATATCCTCATTGTAAACACATTATCTCAAAAAGTCCTTCACTTACAACAATGAAACTTCATACAGTTGTTTAATACAGCCAGTACCAGAAGCCTATTGAAAATGTGTTTTTCAGGAGTTATGCCCCTTTATACATGTCTGGCTGTTTTTATCCTTGTAAACACATTATCTCAAAAAGTCCTTCACTCACAACAATGAAACTTCATACAGTTGTTTAATGCAGCTAGTACCAGAAGCCTATTCAAAGTCGGTGTAATCGGATGTGTTTTTCAGGAGTTATGCCCCTTTATACATATCTGTTGGTCCATATCCTTGTAAACACATTATCTCAAAAAGTCCTTCACTCACAACAATGAAATTTCATACAGTTGTTTAATACAACCAGTACCAGAAGCCTATTGAAAGTCGGTGCCATGGGATGTGTTTTTCAGGAGTTCACACAAACCTGTGTGGATTGCTGTGAATAGACAGTAATCGTTCGACTACATCTACTATAGGTAATCACTGCTCTATTGCTATATTGTTTTGTCTGTCTATGATCTATATCATACAGGTAAAATTATGCCCACCCCAAATATGTGAGTTGTTGGGGTCAGAAACATTATTTCCACAATTGCTCTGGGCCCGACCCGAGGGGTCCCGATGGCGACAGCCACATGTTATCCTTGTAAACACATTATCTCAAAAAGTCCTTCACTCACAACAATGAAACTTCATACAGTTGTTTAATGCAGCTAGTACCAGAAGCCTATTCAAAGTCGGTGTAATCGGATGTGTTTTTCAGGAGTTATGCCCCTTTATACATGTCTGTTGGTCCATATCCTTGTAAACACATTATCTCAAAAAGTCCTTCACTCACAACAATGAAACTTCATACAGTTGTTTAATACAACCAGTACCAGAAGCCTATTGAAAGTCGGTGCCATTGGATGTGTTTTTCAGGAGTTATGCCCCTTTATACATGTCTGTCTGTTTTTATCCTTGTAAACACATTATCTCAAAAAGTCCTTCACTCACAACAATGAAACTTCATACAGTTGTTTAATACAGCCAGTACCAGAAGCCTATTGAAAGTCGGTGTAATCGGATGTGTTTTTCAGGAGTTCTGCCCCTTTACACATGTCTGTTGGTCCATATCCTTGTAAACACATTATCTCAAAAAGTCCTTCACTCACAACAATGAAACTTCATACAGTTGTTTAATACAGCCAGTACCAGAAGCCTATTGAAAGTCGGTGCCATGGGATGTGTTTTTCAGGAGTTCACACAAACTGAAAGTCGGTGTAATCGGATGTGTTTTTCAGGAGTTCTGCCCCTTTATACATGTCTGTTGGTCCATATCCTTGTAAACACATTATCTCAAAAAGTCCTTCACTCACAACAATGAAACTTCATACAGTTGTTTAATACAGCCAGTACCAGAAGCCTATTGAAAGTCGGTGCCATGGGATGTGTTTTTCAGGAGTTCACACAAACCTGTGTGGATTGCTGTGAATAGACAGTAATCGTTCGACTACATCTACTATAGGTAATCACTGCTCTATTGCTATATTGTTTTGTCTGTCTATGATCTATATCATACAGGTAAAATTATGCCCACCCCAAATATGTGAGTTGTTGGGGTCAGAAACATTATTTCCACAATTGCTCTGGGCCCGGCCCGAGGGGTCCCGATGGCGACAGCCACATGTTTATCTACAGTTCTAATTTTTGGTGAGTGGATACCCTATGTGGAGACGATGTGTCGTGTACCAAAATCAAGGTCGAGGTCAGAGGTCAAAGGTCACTCGCCTCAAAAACAGGAAATCACTGAAGCGTTCATGTCCGGTCTATATCTGTGAATGTTTTCTATCCACAGTTGCAATTTTTTTTGAGTGGATACACTAGGTGGAGACGATGTGTCGCGTACCAAAATTAAGGTCGAGGTTAGAGGTCAAAGGTCACTGTTGCCTAAAATCAGAAAATCATTGATCATCGACATTTTTCTATCTACAGTTCTAATTTTTGATGTGTGGATGCCCTAGGGGGGACCGATGTGTTGCATACCAAATGTAGGTCTAGGTCAGAGGTCAGTGTGACTGAAAAATCAGGAAATCATTAAAAATTTCTAATTTTTTGTGAGTGGATTCAATAGGGGGAAATGAAGTGTCGCATACCAAAAAAATAGGTCAAGGTCAAAGGTCACTGTGACCCCAAAATCAGGAAATTATTAAAAATATTTTTTTTTGGTGTGAGTAGATACATTAGTGGGACACGATGTGTCACCTACCAAAATGTAGGTCAAGGTCAAAGGTCAAGGTCACTGTGACCCCAAAATCGTGAAATTGTTAATAATCATGATTTTTTGAGTCCATTGACAATTACAGGGAGCCATTTTGTCATCTACCAAAATTTAGGTCCAGGTCAATAGGCAAGGTCACTGTGACCACAGAATCAAGGTCAAAGGTCAGTGTGACCTAAAACTCAGGAAATAAAAATTACCAATTGTTTGTGAGTGGATTCAACAGGGGGAAATGAAGTGTCGCATGCCAAAAATTAGGTCAAGGCCAAAGGTCACTGTGACCCCAAAATCAGGAAATTATTAAAAATAACAATTTTTGTGTCAGTAGATACATTAGTGGGACACGATGTGTCACACATCAAAATGTAGGTCAAGGTCACTGTGACCCCAAAATCATGAAATTGTTAAAAATCATGATTATTTGTGTCCATTGAGAAATTACGGGGAGACGGTTTGTCATTCAAGTACCAAAATTTAGGTCAAGGTCAATAGTCAAGGCCTCAAAATCATGAAATTCATAAAAATCGTGATTTGTTTGTGTCCATTGATACATTGAGGGAAGACGATGTGTCGTGTACCAAAATTTAGGTCGAGGTTAAGGTCACTGTGACCCCAAAATCAGGAAATCATTAAAAATAACTTATTTCTGCAAGTAGATACATTAAAGGGACATGATGTGTTTCACACCAAAATGTGGGTCAAAGGTCAAGGTCACTGTGACCCCAAAATCAAGAAATCATTAAAAGTCACATTTTCATATGCAGGGGTTTTTTTAGACAAAAATTTTTCATCTACTCAATTTCAAATATTGTAAAACTCAATTTTTTGGCGTGCCGTTGGCGCGCACATTAATGTCACTAAACTCAATTTTGGGGGTTTTTCATCTAAAAAATGATGAAACTCAATTTTTTTGCCCTTTTCATCAAAAAAATGATAAAACTCAATTTTTATTTGTTTTAATCGTAGAATGTAAAAAAAAGTTGTGTCAAAGCTTGGCATGTCATTCTTGGCTTGTTTTTCTTAAATTTTCCAATTGGATGCCACTAATGGCATCAATGTAGTTTTGAATTAGATGAAACTGACACCCAACACCGCAAGTTTTTGGACTAATCCTTTAGCTATTCGGATGTCCTAATTATCTGAATCAAAATTTTAAAAGATTGGTGAAAACTGCATAGGCAATTTACGAAATCTGGGCCAAACAAAGTTGAGGATGGATGATGGCCCCACAGTTCAATTTCAAACCCAAATAGATCATGAATTTTTATCTTGAAAAAACAGATTCTTGTATTAAATTGGCGAAATTATTGAAACTCTCGTGCTTGGTGGAGAAAGGTAAAAACCAAATTATGTAACTAATTGAGAAAACAACAACTTAAATAAAGCATGATGAACGATTTTAACAGAAATTCCTCCCAAGCATTCGTGTATTACAATAATTTATTCGTTAGTTTGGAAGTCTTAAACAATAAATTCTCAATTTACCGTAACAAGGGCAGAGGGTGAATGTTGCCGGTTTTCCACCACAAAACACAGGCACTTCGCGTCGACGTGAGGCAGGTATTATACGGGTTCAAATAGAGTTCCAACAGATCAAAGAAGTTGAAAAATTTTCAGCGAACGACAAATATGTTTCATTTGTGTTCGTGTTGAGATTTTCTCGTTTACTTTGGTAAAGCGGAACCACGTGTTGAGATAAAAAAAAATGGCACTGAAATCATTGTCGGGAACCCTTCATCGAAAAACTAGCAGTTCATTGCCACAGATATCTGGTGGTACTCGACAGCAAATGTTGTCATATGATGGGAGACAACTCTGTTTAAAAAAAATGTTACGACAGTCAACGAACAGAAAAATAATCTCCGCAAGAGCTTCCGGAGTGTCTTTCATTTTCACTGGATATCCCATTGACGAGACACGGTGTCTGCTGCTAAAACAAACATACGGAAACCCGGGAAGTGGCAGAGATGACCTGAAGAGTGGGCTCTCACGGACTTTCATTGGCATAGAGACGGAGGTGACACGAACAACAACAACAACCTTGTACATTGTAAACTTTTGGTCGCGATCAAACTTTCCCGTGATCGGGGCATTTTCGTTCGCCCTGGCCTTACATGATAAACTCAATCTTTTATGAAAAAAACTCAAAAAAGCGCACTTCCGGAAAACTCAGAAAACTGAATTTCTAGCTCAAAACTCAATTTTGAAAAAAACGCAAAAACTCAATTCAAATTCGTTTTCATCGGGAATACCACGATGAACATGTAGGCTGTCGCCATCGGGACCCCTCGGGCCGGGCCCAGAGCAATTGTGGAAATAATGTTTCTGACCCCAACAACTCACATATTTGGGGTGGGCATAATTTTACCTGTATGATATAGATCATAGACAGACAAAACAATATAGCAATAGAGCAGTGATTACCTATAGTAGATGTAGTCGAACGATTACTGTCTATTCACAGCAATCCACACAGGTTTGTGTGAACTCCTGAAAAACACATCCCATGGCACCGACTTTCAATAGGCTTCTGGTACTGGCTGTATTAAACAACTGTATGAAGTTTCATTGTTGTAAGTGAAGGACTTTTTTAGATAATGTGTTTACAATGATATGATGGACAGACGGACAGACAGACGGACGGACAGACGACGGAGGCAACGACAATATCGCTCGGGAAGAATCTGCCCGAGGGGTAAAAACTGTCTAAGAAAACCTCTGCATATGCCTGTCGAAGACGAAGTCGTGTAATGCGATGTTGCGTTCTGTCCATTCATCCATTAACATTTGTTGTCCATGCGATATCTCTAGTTTCAAGGTAAAGAGGACCCATACATTTTGAGATCAATTTGTCAAAATTTGATCTTCAGTGCCCCAAAACTGAATCAAGTTTAGCTGACTCTACAGTGTATGTGTTACATGTAGGTTGGAATATTCAGAGTTCTCTTCCATACATGTACATGTATATGGCATTTGTCCTGTGAAGTTGTCTCCCATGTTTGAAACAGCTACATTTAGTTAAACTGTTGTGAAATTAACCATACATTTACTAATTTAACGGGGATAGGGGTCCTTTATGAACTTCATACCTGTTTTTTAACTCGAGAACAAATGTTTACTTCATCACTTTCTTCTTCCTTCATGAAAAATTCTCTCGCCTGAAAGGAATCCATTTGCAGGAAAACTATTTTCTTGTGTTTCACTATTGTCGATTTCAGTATTGGATATGTGAGCTCTTGACTCTTGATTCAAGGTCAACTTGTTACCAAGAGTTAAGCTCATTTTAGTTTATCATTCAGTCTAAGATGTGATATGTTACATTCTCGGAAGCACGAAATTGTAGACCTTTCTCTGGATTGCTAGCTACCAATTGAAATCAAGGCTATTAACTCATTCGGTACCGTAAGCGCCATTTGGCGTCACAGATCTGGGCCTCCTCAACCCCATCGACGCCATTAGAATTTTCATATCTAAGCATTGTCAAATGTAATTAAAGGCCTATATGTTTACGAAGCTTATTTTCTCTCGTAACAATTTCCGAAATTTGGATTTGACTAACAGAAAAATTATTTCAAGATCGTTGTTTGAAAACGCAGATAAAAAATAAAATCACGAAAATTTCCAAAATGAATCGGCCGTATACACGGCTGTTGGAATCCTTGTTTTCCTGGTCTATTCAGGAAGAAATATCACGTAAACCATACATATATCGAAACATAAGATCGCTATCTATCCGATTATATATAAAGCATTTTCGTATTGAATGAAAAATATAACGAAATAAAACTATATTCCGAGAAGAGATCAGTGAGAAAATCGCGCAGTTTTGGCCGACATTTGCAAATGTTCAAATACCTTGAAGTGGCATCCGATTCCTTGAGAAATCTGACGAATTCACGAGATATTTTCTGTCAAGGTACATGTACAGGTATATATCCATTGTTGAGAATTCCTACGATCGTATACGTTTGGTAAATTTATTTCCCAAATATTTTGCTATTGTCCGACACCAACTTGTCATAATTTCGCTCCATCTTTTCTGTTTTGATTTCTTCCAACGAAACCCGCGAAGAAAGACGCAACCCGATTGGCTCGCCTACGGGGCCATACGTCACATGAACGCTCTTATCCAATCCACTTGCCCAAAGCAGCGGGCTTATCAGAAAGATCATTTCTAAACATCCTTTTTCAATCCAATCAAATCTTTCGTTTCACTGGCCATCCGATAGTGATTTTACTACGAGAAGAAAGCTGAATGAATGGGCTTTACAATGGTACGTCATTCATTGAAATCGGTTCAGGGAAACGGAGCATGGACGCGATTGAATCGGACGAAAAAAAAAACTTCTACTTCATTATTTTGCACGTAATATGATCACTATCAACGAAAATTTCTACCAGATCAAAACTTTAATTTATAAGTAATATGTGGATGAAATAAATTATGGAAATTACCATCTTTATCCAGGGAATGTATACTACAATCAGCTATAAATTTTACCAGCCAGAGATTACGTACATCTGAAACCAGACCATGACAATTTCGATGTTTTTTTTGTTGAAGCATTTTTTCAAACAGATAAAAACATGTTTTCATGAAATTTGCATGCATAATTTCATGTGTAATTATAAAAATATAAACACAAACACAATTTCTGATGTTTGTGTATTTCATGGAGATATAAAGTTTCAAATTTTATTCACTTTCATAAACAAAATATTTTTGAAATGAACTTTTGGTCGACAGTTTCTGTAATGGATGTTCGTGCACTGCACGCATTGAGACTCAGCTGTGGAGCTACTGGAACTGAGGCCAGAAATGAAGCTCGGTACTGAATGAGTTAAACAACCTTGAAATTTGGACCAATGTAATTCCAGATATACGGGCGTATATTGAAGCACCTTGGGCTCTTGTTAGTCTCTTGATGTACTGATGATGTATACAAAGTCTTGCATCAAACACTTGGAACAGTACCAGAGGTATAGATTTTGTATAAATTGAAGATGGCAATAAAGTTTTCCACCTAATCAGAGAAATTGGTTGTCATTAATTGTAAGTTTCTTGATGTATCTATGATTTGTAGTTTCATATGAAGCACTGAAATGGTATCAGATATAGATCATTAATGATTTTGCATAAATTAAAGATGGCCGGCAAGATTTCCGCCCAATCAGAGAAACCAGTTCTGTCATTCATCATAAGTCTCTTGATGCATCCATGATGTTTACCAAATTTTACATCGAGCACTTGAACGGTATCAGAGACAGCTAGAGATCATTAATGATTTTGCATGAGTTAAAAATGGCCGGCCATCCTTCCCGCCTCTCAGAAGAACTGATGTGGTTATTCATTGCAAGTCTCTTGATACATCGATGCTGTATACCAAGTTTCGTATAGAACACTTCAATGGTATCAGAGAAATACATCATTAAAGATTCTGCATAAATTAAAGATGGCCGCCGAGGCTTTCAACCAATCAGGGAAACTGGTTTGGTCATTCCTTTAAAGTTTCTTGATGTATCGATAATCTATATCAAGTTTCACACTGAACAGCGAAATGGTTTTCAAGATACACAAGATTCATGGTTTCGCATAAATTAAAGATGGCCGCCAAAGATTCCACCCAATCGGGTCCAGATTCAATAGGGTTCTGGGTCACGAGCATATGGATGTGCACGGCAAGTTGTATCGATAATCTACACCAAGTTTCACAATGAACAGCGAAATGGTTTCCGAGATACAAAAGATTCATGGTTTCGCATAAATTAAAGATGGCCGACAAAGTTTCCACCCAATCGGGTCCAGATTCAATAGGGTTCTGGGTCACGAGCATATGGATGTGCACGGCAAGTTTGATGTTCCTAGGGTAAGTCATTCTAAAGATATCTTGGTAACGAGAAAGCTGTGACGGTTTCGCATAAATTAAAAATGGCTGTCAAAGTTTCCAACCAATCGGGTCCAGATTCAATAGGCTTGTGGTTGACCACCCTGTTATCCTGCATACCAAATTTGAAGTCTCTAGAAGCAACGGTTTGGCTTCTAGACCGGTCACAAGAATTGTTGACAAATTTTCTGTGACATTGCCATGGAAACCGCAATATTCATCACAAATTACCCAAATTCGATAGGCTTGTGTCTGACCACCCAACAATCCTGTATACCAAATTTGAAGTCTCTAGAAGCAACGGTCACAAGAATTGTTGACTACCGGACGACCGACCGGACGTTCTTGCCGACGAGGGGTAAAAATTACAATTTGATGCATTAGTAGATACAACAGTGGAAGACAATGAGTGACATGTACCAAAGTTGAGGTACATGTACATGTAACATATTTGTCTACTTTCTCTTCTCATGAATTTGATCACCCAAATATTCACTTCATGTGCTTCAATTATCAGTGTAACTTACTTCAATATACATGAACATTTGGTGTACAGTTCAAATATATTCCCAAGTTTTTACGCCTTGGCCATACATGTATGTACAGTTCATATATGTACGTCCATCCCTACATCTCAGTTTTGTGCTCAACACATATCTCAGGGACCATGTGTCCAGGTGCACCAACTGGGGTACATGTACATACGGTTGATATCAACACAATTTTGCATGGATTGAAGTGTAACTGTTGCTTGGAGCGGACCCAACCCTCCAACATTCAATGTAAAAGAAAATATTGAATATTATATCGAGCTGCATGTCTGACTACTCCAAATATCAAAATTCAATCAGCCCCAATTTTGGGAACAAAATTTGATTAGCTGTTTTAAAAAAATTGTCTAAAACTGTCTCATCACTGTCTAAAATCACCAATTGAAATAATGAATTATACCAATAGACCGATTTTGAACCACTATGTCAACTTCCTGTCCTAATAAATTTGATCACCCAATATTTTATGGTGAGAAATTTCACTTCCTGTGATTGAATTATTGAGGGAGTACCGTACCATTCACCTGTCCATGATCAATTCAGGTAACACACACATGTAACAGTGTACTTTGGAACAGTAACTCTGATCTACATATGTGTACCTAGACTGGGTCAGACATACATGTAGTTAAATGTCTGCATCAGATTTACATAGAAGATTACAGAGCACCTGTCAATCTCTTCACAATTCTCAGTCTTAGTGAGTTGACATAGGATGTGTCAGGGATCCTCACCCAGGTGTTGATGGCTGCGGTTGCCCTTGTCTGTCTGCTTACAGCCAGAGTACCAGCAGGGGATCACAGACCAACACAGGGCTGACAATCTCCCCCATGTCTGATATGCTGGGAAAGTGATGTGACTGGGGCTGACCCCCCCTGGCCTTGGGCCTCATCAACATGTCTCTGTCTGCCCTCTGATGTGCATTGGAATAAATAACTGGGATTATGTATTACTCTGTCTACTTGTAAACTACAATATATCATACAACTTCGTATATGTATCCACTCAACAATGAATGACAGAACGAATTACACACACATATATATTTCCTATTTCCGGCTAATTAAAGCAATGTGATACATGTACCTATCTGAAGAATCCGAAATTCATACTTTGATGGACAATGTTTATCTACACTACATAGGTTAGAGAAATCTACCTCTCTAAAATGGTGGTAAAAGAGGTTGTTTTTGCTTAATAACTTCAATTTATTCATCATAATACTTCAAAATCTTCAGACAATTAATATATTTTTGCATATCGTAACAGGGAATTTCCAATAAAAGATTGCATAGACTAATTTTTAATACAGAGCAAAACATGTCATCTATCAATTTGCAAATTAGATAGACAACAATTAGTTTTCCTAATACCATCCGATGAGGATTAATATATCCACGTTCGGCTGTTGTGAACGTCTCTGTGAATAATAACAAACTTCATGAGTTCAATAAAAACTGTAAGCTATACTTATCTGAACTTACTAACAGAAACGTTTCGATCAAGCCATGATCAGGCGATGTGGAATCAGCCATACATGATTTACTCATGAACATTTACTAAAAAAAGAGCCAGTCCCCAGGTGTATTCCATGCCACGAAGATCTCACAGTGAAAAATATTCTTATTGACTGTATACATGTATATTTTTTATCATTTAGAAAGTGATCGTATAACAGTATTTTCGTTATTTTGGGATAACACTATCTTAGAATAGCACAAATTCTAGTGCTGAAAATTTGGTCGAGTCCCGTGCAGGATTCGTACCAGCGACCCCAGAGTCAGGCACCTAATCGCCAGCACTGTATGTCGGCGATCTAAACCACTCGGCCAACGGGCCTCCCACAAAAATAGGAGGTAGCAGACCGGTAGTCTTGAAAGCGAACATACAGTACCCCCTCTGATGATCGTGACACAGCTCCCAAAGCTGACTAGTGCTGGCGATTAGGTACTCTGGGGTCGCTGGTTCGAATCCTGCACGGGACTCGACCAAATTTTCAGCACTAGAATTTGTGCTATTCTAAGATAGTGTTATCCCAAAATAACGAAAATACTGTTATACGATCACTTTCTAAATGATAAAAAATATATCTATTCAGCTTTGGGAGCTGTGTCATTACGATCATCAGAGGGGTACTGTATGTTCGCTTTCAAGACTACCGGTCTGCTACCTCCTATTTTTGTGGGAGGCCGTTGGCCGAGTGGTTTAGATCGCCGACATACAGTGCTGGCGATTAGGTGCCTGACTCTGGGGTCGCTGGTTCGAATCCTGCACGGGACTCGACCAAATTTTCAGCACTAGAATTTGTGCTATTCTAAGATAGTGTTATCCCAAAATAACGAAAATACTGTTATACGATCACTTTCTAAATGATAAAAATATATCTATTCAGCTTTGGGAGCTGTGTCATTACGATCATCAGAGGGGTACTGTATGTTCGCTTTCAAGACTACCGGTCTGCTACCTCCTATTTTTGTGGGAGGCCCGTTGGCCGAGTGGTTTAGATCGCCGACATACAGTGCTGGCGATTAGGTGCCTGACTCTGGGGTCGCTGGTTCGAATCCTGCACGGGACTCGACCAAATTTTCAGCACTAGAATTTGTGCTATTCTAAGATAGTGTTATCCCAAAATAACGAAAATACTGTTGTATACATGTAGATTTTAAGATAGTAAGAGATTCTTTTTATCGAGCGATTACTATGGAAGATCTATTTGGTCGGGTGAGGGAGAACTGTGTCTTGGGTTATTTGAGAGAAATCGGTTTGTGTTGTGTTTTACTGTGGGCATGTTTTAATGTGTTGGATTACTAAGTTATTAACTTGAATAGTTAGAATTTTGTTTGATTGTCGCTATATAGCTGAAATATTGCTGAACGCAATGTTAAATCTTAATTCTCTCTCTCTCTCTCAATTCAGTATAATCATGACTTTATTGAGCAAAAACGACCTTCTTTACCTCCATTCTAGAGAGGTCTACATGTATCTTACTTGCATCTGCCTAATGCTGTGAGAAAATGACCGGCGAGTATTTTCAGGGGTGGAAATACTACCTGTCCACCTACCTGAGACTATCTAAAATTTCCATGGGCAAGTCATTATTGCACCTTCACCTCTCTGGGCAAGCCCATTTTCCTCAATATTAGCATCGTGCTACATGTAACACACATCATTATCGAAGAAATGGGTTAAATTGCTATGGGCAAACGAGTTTAGCCAATCACTTGCCAAAAGGGAAAGTCAAATTATGTTAATTATTTCGGCCCCTCAGTTTACTGCTCTGCTTCAGGGTTAGATGCAGGATTTTCACCAAGTCCTTGTTTGAAAATAGCTTTGTCGTTATTTGAAAAAACTAATTTTGCAAAATGGCTAATATCACTCAAATGGTGTTGAACATGCCAAAACATTGTCAGTTTGTGTTCTTTGAGTATTTTACACAAACTACTGTGCCTTTTGCCCCTGATATTCACTTTAATCTATGAGTTTTCTAAAATAAAGTCATTTGATTTTGTGGAAAAATGGTCATTTGATTTTATATTTGTGTCCTTTTTAAGGACGCTGTGAGACCCTGTATCTAACTCTGTGCTTGATCAGATTATCAGGTCAAAGAGAATTGATAATGTCTCTGACTCTATATTAATTTAGACAATTAAGATGAGCATTTGGACTATTTGCCTCAATCTGAGGAGAAGATGTTGAGGCCTGATGTATGGAAATCACAAAATTTCACATCGGGGCTTGTTTTCCACCGGAATCCAGGAATATGAATTCCATCAGCACTCCCGCAAAATAATTTGCAAGAATCCAACAGATTCCTGTAAAATATTAGCAATCTGTATAGAAATGATAGCAATGGATTCCCATAGAGCTGGGTTGCGAGGATCTATTTGTTTTCCATGAATTTTGACGAAAAACAAGGCCTGCACATATTCAGGGCTGCTTTTGAAAATCAGTTGAAAGATACATGTAGGGTGATCGGAGCAGTTGATAGGGTGATCGGAGCAGTTGATAGGGTGATCGGAGCAGTTGATAGGGTGATCGGAGCAGTTGATAGGGTGATCGGAGCAGTTGATAGGGTGATGGGGAGCAGTTGATAGGGTGATCGGAGCAGTTGATAGGGTGATGGGAGCAGTTGATAGGGTGATGGGAGCAGTTGATAGGGTGATCGGAGCAGTTGATAGGGTGATGGAGCAGTTGATAGGGTGATCGGAGCAGTTGATAGGGTGATCGGAGCAGTTGATAGGGTGATCGGAGCAGTTGATAGGGTGATGGGAGCAGTTGATAGGGTGATCGGAGCAGTTGATAGGGTGATGGGAGCAGTTGATAGGGTGATGGGAGCAGTTGATAGGGTGATCGGAGCAGTTGATAGGGTGATGGGAGCAGTTGATAGGGTGATCGGAGCAGTTGATAGGGTGATGGGAGCAGTTGATAGGGTGATCGGAGCAGTTGATAGGGTGATGGGAGCAGTTGATAGGGTGATGGGAGCAGTTGATAGGGTGATGGGAGCAGTTTCTCATGTTTGTCAAATTTGCAAGAACTGTTGATCACTCGCCTAGGTTATGTATTGCAAGCTTGAACATGTCTTACTAGATTCATTCAGTTTTGACAAAAAACTCTCCAATATATTTTTACTTTCCAGGAGAGTGGTCAATAACTCTCCTGGGTGAAATTTTAGGTGAGTGATCACTCACCTAAAAGCGAGATATGGGGTGAGGGATGGGCTGGGTCAGTGGTGTTTCTCTGGAACAGCCATGTTGCTTGGTCTGAAAGTCTTGTATGTGAAGGGACATGGGAGTAGCGAGTGTCTGTCTGTGTGTTGTGTTTGTGCAAAGGACTTAGGTCAGGAAGAGTGAGTGTCTGTGCATTTGTGAGCTTTGTACTGTCTCTGTATTACTTACAAGTACTTATGCCCAATGATTATATGTATCTCTTGAATTATTTGGCAATTTAATAATTCTTCTCATCTTCCCACTACTTTCCAGGTGTGCTATGCCAGTCCCGGCGCCAGCGGCTATGTGAGCAGGGCAGTTGTTATCCCGCCACGGGGGACTTGTTAATAGGGAGGGAGAGTAATTTAATGGCCTCGTCTACCTGTGGCGTCAACTACCCGAAGAGATACTGTATTGTGAGTCACTTGGAGGAAGTCACCAAGTGCTTCACCTGTGACTCTAGACAACCCTATGCACAGGGACTATTTGAGAAAAGCCATAGGACAGAAAATATCGTGTCCTCGTTCAAGGACAGAAAGCGGCGCTGGTGGCAGTCTAGTAATGGTATCCAGGAGGTCTCCATGCAGCTGGACCTCGAGGCTGAGTTCCATTTTACCCATCTCATCATGACATTCAAATCGTTCCGACCGGCCGCCATGTTGGTGGAGCGGTCGTATGATTTTGGCGAAACGTGGAAAGTGTACCGATACTTCACCTCGGATTGTGCCCGTTATTTCCCAGGCATTCCCACTGGGCCAGTGCGCCGTCTGACAGACGTTATATGTGAGTCGAGGTATTCAGACGTCGTACCAGCCACAGAAGGAGAGGTGAGTATTCCATAACCTTGAACCTTAACAGGAACTTTGTGATTGGCTGGATTTTCTTCCAATGAAAATGCCAGATTTCCATCTGAAAATTTGAATTGACCAATGACACCCATGTTACATTGTTGTTTTTGTAAAACTTCACTGGTATATGAATGCATGTAATTGTGATCAGGGAAATTATGGTAATGATGCGACACGGAATTCAACTCTCTCTCTTTTGGCCATGAGAAATAATGGAAAGCCATGGAATTTGAAAATTGTGTGAACACATGAGAGGTAAGAATTCAGTTTCGTCACTTGGTGCACTGCAAAACTATTGACAATTTCTTTCAAGTATTGAGTATTTTTTAAAGTTTTTTCAATTCTTTCAATTGGTTTGTATACAAAGACTTATGGTTTAATATCGTAATTTGTTCTTTCGTATCGAAACCTCGCTCTTCCGATTATTAGTCACTTTTGACTATTTGACCCATTTAAATGGAGTGCACTGAGGCAGGGATTCATAGAAGTCCAAATTTTTTCTACCCAAATTAAAATATTGAGTTCTTTTTATGCTCAAATTGAGTTTTTCCAAGTTTTTACGGCCCACCCACAAGTTGATATTGAGTTTTTGAATGTTTTTACCACCCTACCAATTAAGATATTAACAAATAGTTTCTGTAGTACTAAGGTGAGCTACAAAAACTGTCCAATGCGTCTGGCACACTTCACCTCTAATACAGATTTTCACTGTAAAATCCAAATATAATTAAACATGATAAATAACTCATCCAGGTGAAGCTGGTAACGTGTTTTATAATGAAATAACGAAATAAAATTTGAAAAAGTTTTCTATGGGTAAGTGTCTAACTTGACAGATAAAATGGAGAGATTAAATAGGGACATCAATTAAAAACATTGTTTGATAGAAAAGAACCTTGTTGATCCAGTCTAGTCCACTGGTACTATAAGGACTATGTGAAGAAAAATAAACAAAGCTAAAAATATCGATTCCAAGCCCATGGTAATGTTTGTAGGAAATCAAACTTTTTTGTTCTCAACGTGATTATTTGATCTAACAAAGTTATCTCCCTTGGACTTCGTGTTTCAACTTTTTAGAGACAACAACAGCGGTAAGAGATCACAAACTATCATAAACATTCAAAGATAATTAGGCCACTTTTTTTTATTTCTTGGTTTACGGATTGAAGGCCCCAAAAATTTGGGTCGGTCGGTCGGAAAAAAAAAGAAAAAAAAATCTCCCTAAAAAAAATGAGCACAACAAAATTAGAGTTTTAAATGTTGAAGTAAAATCATGGCCGGTATCTAGTATGCAGGACAGCTGCCTGCTGAATGTCTGATCAGTGATAAAAGCTTGCATTGTTAACCCATAAAACAAGAAAACGAGATGGAAAGTGATTTGTTGGACGGAATCTCTCTCTTATTATATTCCTGAAACATTCACATGACACTGTCACTGGGAAAATGTCTACAATCAAAACAGAATAGTTTACTTAAACCTGTCGTAGGCTAGGCCAGACCAGACAGGTTAATATTAGATAGGTGGACAGACGTACTTAACAAAGACAATATCCCTATGCCCAAGGGTTGAGATTTAAAATCATAAAACTGAACTAGCCTTGTATAAATTTGTATATGCCACTTTGAAAATATCTTGAATAATGAAATTCATATCACATATTTACTATTGATGATTGAACAGGTTTCGAAAAATTCATGTAGAACACTTTCAGGTTACCGGTTTATCATTGAAAATTCAATTTAGGCAAAATATATACTATTCGAATATTTGACCGTTTTGATAACATTCCGCTTTGATAACTTTTTGATCTATACACAACCTTGACTTCGGAAGAAGATCGTATTGCTTCTGTGCACTCCTAAGAATATCAAAGACATTTATATTGGTGTAGACGGGTTTTTCTCAGTCTCCTTGTGGGCTCGCACAAACACATACCACTTGCCAAACGACTGCAGAATCTTTGCAGGAATTACAAGCGTCTGGTCCATCATTCATTATTCAGTCGTCGTCCATTAGCTCATTCAGTACTGCAGCTTATCCTAGCTGTCAGCCCCAGATAGTTTTCTTGGCCTGAACCCCACCTCTTCCAGCTCGGGGCAGTCAGTAAAGTTGAATAATTATCTCCAAAACAGAAGGCGTTCATGTGTTTTTGTCTGCATTTCAGATCCCAGACATTCTGAAACTTATTGCTTTATGTCCTTTTTAAATAATATATTTCAACAAAAACTATGTGTGTGTATTATTTTCCTCAAGAAATGCAGTTTTATTCCAAATAAAAATCAGTAAAATCAACGACATGTTCGTAATTTGCAAAATGATACTGCATCGTCGGATGTTTCGATGAACAACAACGACGTAAAATAACCCCCCACAAACCTACGTAATTTCAGAAGATTGTGAGCAAATATTTCTTTGATTACAATGCCCAGAAATAACAGATGAATACTCATTTATTCGTGGACATTTGTCAAAATAAACGCAGCTTCCAGATGAGAGACTTCGCGAAATTCTACCATGTGGTGCAAGCAAGGTTTTTCCGGTCATATTTGAAGGCGTGCATCTCCGCTTTCCAGCGGTTGTTTTTCATGATCTAGGTCACGTTGGAAAGCTAATTCCCCAGGCCCTGGGCTTTCCCAATCTCGTCATAGTTACAATGGATGGCTAATATTACGAAGGCTACGATTGTATATAAATATAATTCATCCCACGAATCTGACATTAGCTCTCGCCATTATCGCAATGTCCCGCATAAGTAAGTCAAGGAACTCTCCAAACACTGGGAATGCGCAAAACGCTATACATTTGTGCACAGAATGGCGATAACAACACTTTGCGGAGAGTATTTAGGATAGCGCCACCACATGGCGGAAGAGTTGTCTTCCCTCGCGGAGAGCGGTTTTCACACAGAATTTTGCCACAGAGTTCTCCGGGGTTTTTTTTTTCATTGACGGGAAAATCGAGTCGGCGGAGAAAAAAAACCGGACGATTTGGAAATTATATTTTTTTTCAGTAAACCTGTTTTTTGGGGTCGGCGGATCCGTAAACCAAGAGAATAAAAAAATCTGGCCTTATCATATAACGCTTGCAAGAGACGCTATAAATCCTTACATCATCAGCGGATTTTCACGTAAGATGTAGCAGCTGTCATGCAGAATGATGTCTTGAACTCGGACTTCTTTACGTCCATCGCATGGTCGCCGTCGAACTTTAGAACAAAGGAACTGTCAACAAATCCCGCCACCTCTAGTCTCGTGGAGCTATATTTAACTCGGCCCCGATAATTTCTTGATGCTCATTGGCTAACGAATTCTGATTAGGTGATGTCATTGAATCGGCAATTCCCGGTCCCGAAAATTAATCTCCGAAACCGTATTTTTTGCCTCCGTCGAGTATGGATAGTAACTGAGAGCCCATGGTGAGGTATAATCGGCAAGAAAGACGGAAATTATATCTAGAACTGGGAATCCCCAAACGTTCGAAGACAAATTGTCGAAGGATCGGCGATGATTTTCAGATTTTCACATCACTGAAATAATTTGCACCATTTCCAGTATTGAGTTTTTGTCAAAAACATTGAGTATTTCTTGTCCAAAACGTACACTTTTGAGTTTTTTGCTGTCTATATTCAGTTTTTGACATTTTTTTTCTACCGTTTAACGGTAGTAAAAACGGACGTCAATGAATCCCTGTGAGGTTGACCAGGTAGTTTTGGCTAGCTAAGAGAAGTTTGCTGTTTCTTGAAGATCCTTTTACTACATTGTACCTTAAAGGTTTGTTCAGCTCACTGTCTGTGTTTTAATGATGTCCATCTCCGGATCTTTTCCATATATTGCCCTTTGTATTTTCAGGTGATCTTTCGGGTGTTACCCCCTAATATCAAAATCCGGAACCCGTACAGTGAACACGTACAAGATCTGCTCAAATTAACTAATCTCAGGATAAACTTTACTCAACTACACACATTAGGTAAGTCAGAATTTGACCAGTTTCATTCTTGGTTGTACTGTACATGTACATGTGTACTCAAGGTGAAATCTGCATGTACATCTTTGAATAGTAAAGATGATACTGAACAATTGATGGTACTGCAGGGCTTCGTTTTTAGCGCGAGTGATAGCTCACCTGCACGCAAACACTCGCGTAAATTCATGTCACGAGAGTGATTTTTAGCTCACGTAAACTGTGACATTTTATATTGTATTATATTGCAATCACTCGCCTGACTTTCAAATACCCTCTCCTAAATATTTTGACGTGAGCTATTTTTAGCTCTCGCAATAATTCTAAACACGAAGCCCTGATACTGAACAATACATGGTACTGAACAATACATGGTACTGAACAATCGATGGTACTGAACAAATAATGGTACTGAATAATGGATGGTACTGAACAATTGATGGCACTGGATAATTGATGGTACTGAACAATAGATGGTACTGGACAATTGATGGTACTGAACAGTAGATGGTACTGAACAAAACAATAGATGGTACTGAATAAGACCGACTAGATTCTGAGCTGTGTCAAAATAACATGCATAAATCTGCAACGTGAAAAGACAAGGGACAACCTACATGTGTACATAGATGCATGAAACAATAACAACTGCAGAGCGACTTACAAGTATATAAACATGTAAACTAGGGTTGGTTATGAAGATATCAGGATAAGACCTTCAAGTTAACATCAAAGGTTGTTAATCTTTGTTAGTGGAATGGAATAGGCTCTACTCTCTTTACTTTGTGAATCACTTATCTCTGCAGGGATCTTACCTTTGATGTCAAACCTGGTCTTGGCCTACAACAGACAGTTTGTAAATTGCATGTCAAATTGATTGTACTGTAATTAGAGCCAATCAAATGGCACTGATACATCCAACAAAAAAAACCTCTCTTTTCTTTCTTATCTGCTGATTTTGACTTTCGGACCACTTGCTATGACAACAATTGAAGACAACCTTTTATGCATCAATTCAGACATGTAATTTCAAGTTTAATGACATGCGAATAAAGGGAACTTAACCAAATTATTGATGTAGCATCACTGATAAGCCTCCCGTCTAGACTCAATGTTGTACCCAGATAACCTATTGTTCTCCACTGACTGGTGAGCTTACAGGAAATATAACTTCTATATGTACTACATGTACATGTAATTTGGGAAAGAAATGATGCAACAGGTATGTAGATCCATCGGAAACAAGGCTGTCTAAATATCTGACTCGCGGTCTGAAAGTTCAGATTCTGATGATGGTGAAGCTTGTATTTCTGCAAAGCGTTCGAAGTTTACGAGTGCTGCTAAGTATATGAGCAAATTTAATTGAGAGTGGATTAAGATATAGGCCTACCCGTTTATTAGTGCGGTAGATAAGGATCAATTGATGTTCTCATGCATTTTACAGTCTGAAAAAATACTTCCCGAATGTCGGAAATATGTCAAAATTTAATACAACATCTCTAGCCGTTGTATGTTTATTTCAATTTTATTAGGTTTGCGCTTCATGTACATATTGTTTTTATCGGGAGCCCAACTAGTATAGGTGTTCGCCACCTGTTTGGGCTACCCTTGCATGTAATGTATTCATCATGCTAAAGTACAATAAATAAACAAATAAATAAATAAAATCCGCCATAACGCGCCATTCAAGTTTAGATTTTCAAATAATTTCTGGGGACATCCACAGATCCATAATAAAACAACAGAAATAAGGGCAATAACTGAGTGATGATTTGTGATTTTATTCATCGAGAATTGGCCAGAATGCGTCTCCAGCCGTCTAGAACCTCAGAGCTTCCCGGGCCTAGGCGCCCCCTGAACCCTCACCTTGAGTGCTGGGATAGTAGTTTTCTACTGTGCCTGAATAATCTCACTCTTTCGCAACTTTTAAAGTTGAGAGGTCTGTATGTAGTATGCTGATAAGGACTGTTTGGCTGGTAACATTCAGGTTTTGTGAAATGATGTTTTGGTCCGGGGCTGTATGTAAAGTGAATGACGGCAGGGTCAATCGACTGGCAGAAGGCAGATAACCCTGTTTGTAGGTTGGGCTGATCAGTGTCCAGGTTAATAGGAACTGTGGGAACTCTCGTGTCCTGGAACATGTAGGCACCATTGTGATATGACTGAAAAATTGTTGAAAACTGATGTTAAATCCTACTCACTCACTCTACATTTTGGATGTTCCAGCTAAACATGACGTTGTACCCTGTGGTCTTCTTAAAATAACTGAGCATAGCAGGGCTGCATCTAGAGCCAATTTAGTTCCGGAAAACGTATGGGCGCCCAAAACATCTGACGCCCAAACTGACTGGAATAATTTGCGTCGAAATTCACTAACGAATATTGGACCCTCAATAATGAATTATGAATGGGAACTGGGAGTTTGGGATCAGAACCTGCAAACAATTCCTAGATGCAGCCCTGCATAGTAGATCCTTCTTCTTTACGATATACTGAAGTCTTTGCCCATCGCTCTTGCTTCCTGTGTTCCTGCACTAGATTTTTAACTCAATGCAGCCAGGGGGTGTTGTACTGATATTTTAGGACTAGGAGGTTGCAAACTCTGACTTTGGGAGAATGCA
This sequence comes from Hanleya hanleyi, assembly GCA_036873755.1. Classification (NCBI taxonomy): domain Eukaryota; kingdom Metazoa; phylum Mollusca; class Polyplacophora; order Lepidopleurida; family Hanleyidae; genus Hanleya; species Hanleya hanleyi. The sequence goes on from JAVTVY010019055.1 coordinate 50,576, forward strand.
TCTGGGTTATAGTTTACATGTAGGGTCAAAGAATCTGGATGTCCTTTAGAATTTGCTAAGCTCCGAATAATTATAGACAAACACTCTTTCTATGAGTATCTTGAGATAGTTGATTTAATTTTTTTCTGAATCAAAAGGGTTGAGGTGCATAGGCAGAACAACGCATACATTGTTTTGGCCTGAGAGTAAGGTAACACTTTCGTAATCACCCCATATCACCTGGTATCAGGATTGGGTGATTTCTGGAGGCCCGAACACTTCAATACATGTATGTATACATTAGCAAACGATGATTCATGAAAGAATAAATATTGTGGTTTGTGTAGACATGTAGGCCTATATGGGTCATTCTAAGTTCACCACTGATATTACTTGCAGTCTGTGTAATAAATGGGTCTTTATAACCCAGTAAAAACAAACACATTGCATAAGTTCTGTTGAGATATATCCAGACCCAAACAAAAAATCTGAAGTGCTTGAACTGTCAAGTTTGGGTTTTCTGTTCAGAGTTCGATTAGGGTAAAGTTGTTCGGAGAGAAGCGAAACTGAAAAGAAGGGTTTTTAGTACAACATGTACTTTCACACAAATCTAGGTCAATGGGAAAAGGAAAAAGGGGGCGGGGCAAGCTTGTTAAAAGCTGGTGAGAAAACGTGGATATAATATTTGTCCACTGAAAGCTCTGGTCTGAATGGTTCTCACATGTTGCTAGTGTAACTGTGCAGAGAAGATTGTGTTCGACACATTTAGGGACGTGACCACAGCCTACGACTCCTCCATGAGCAGTTTACATATGAAGGGTATTAGCCCAGTTCATCTGCGGGATGCCTGATCTCTTTAAAGACAAAAATAAAGTAACACTGCTCTCTATCTGAGCACACGGTTGTTATCCTGTGGAGGGGATCAATCATTGTGTAGTGTGTGGTCAATTCCTGATGTTTATAATCTCCCCAGTGTATGGTACCCTAACAGGGGAACATTCTGTTTGGTCATGGGTGCAGACTTCAAAGCTGTTCAGACAGAGCAGGGGCATGCACTGGATGACCCGATACTTCTCTATTTTCATTCGCATGTCTTCCTTCTTGAAAGAAACCCCTCCCCCTTGAAATCACCTGTTAGGTGCACCAGTACACCTCTCGTCAGGCAATACCCAAAACCTGGTTACTTGTATTCAGTTCAGAGAAGAAATCTGTGAAAATTCCATTCATTCATTCGAGTGGGTATATCTAGGGTAAAAAGCTATGTCTCACACATTCATAAATGGGAACATAGGAGGGCTTCAGTCATACCATACAGACCTCAACTTTTAATTTTGCCAAGGTGTGAGATTTTGAGTATATCGAGCTAGGATTACAAGCCTTCCAAAAATGCAAAATTTTAGGCATCATTTCATATAATTTTTCGCTTTTTCCCACATCTTATACATGTACATAGTTTAACCAAAATGTAATCAGTTAAAAAAAAAAAAATGGAAATTAGTTCGTTAAAGTGTCTCTAACTCCAGATATTGCACCTTTTCAGTTTCATCCATGTTCATCAGAATCCCGCTCTCTAAAATGGAGGTAAAAAAGTCGTTTTTGCTCAATAACTTTTTATTCCTTCTTATCCAATGCTTCAAACTTCAGGTGCATTAATTTATCTATTCTTCCATGTCCTAAACTTAATTTGCCATTTTGAGAACCAGTCAATGTTGTTTAACAGTGTGACAGATGTTTGGCCCATTATTATACAAATTAGACAGATGACAATATATTTTTTACTACCATTTGATGTGGATATATATATGTCTGTGTGCGCCTTAAGAGGAATTTGGTGAATTCATTATGTGAACTGATTTATTGAACAAAAACAACCTTTTTTACCTCCAGTTTGAAGAGCGGGATTGCTCTAACCTGTTTATACTGTGTTCTAACTTTTGTTACATGTAAGCTTACATGTATGTCACATACATGTGTCATCGATTCCCACACTTACAACAATCTAAGGCTGCTGTCAGTTATTACTCCCACAGCTGTTCTACATACATCCAATAACATGGGTAGGTGTAATTGTTTGTGATAGCACTTACATAACAATGAGCATAGCTCCAGTTTAAGGATGAAAACCCCCTTCCTGGACTCCACCCTGTGTTTCCGGTGAAAGATTACATGTACATATAAACACAGATTAGTCACCAATTTGAAAGATTCAAATCTTCATCCCCATTCATAAAAATGTGGTTTCTTTTCTTGACACTACAGTACTATCACTATGAGCTATAAAGCATCATTAATACAAAATCTAGGATCATGTCGTGTTTCAATGAGTTTTTGGTGGTCAGTGACCTTGACCTTTTTTTGAGGACCTTTTGTCCTCAATCTTGGTTCTCAATACATGCTTTGACCATAATGTACATGTATCCACTGTACAGGTGATTTCAATGATTCCCTGATTTTTTATCCTCACAGTGACCTTTGACCTTTCGACCTTAATAGGTTTCTTATTTGCCACAACATCCAGATTTTCCAGAAGTGTGATGGAATAAATACATGTAGCACAATGTTTTCAATAATTTCCTCAGTGGAAGGACCACAGTGACCTTTGCCTTTGACCTATTGACCTCAATTTTGAGAGAAATTGATCAGTTTGAAATCTCTCAGTTTCAAGGAGAGTGATCACTCTTTCTCTCAATCAGTCTCCCATTGATTTCTCCAGGAGAGCTGTTGGTTGCTCTCCTCGAATCTGGAAATTCGATGGAGAGTTATATTGGAGAGACTGATCATTCTCACACTACTTCTACAAAACAAAGTCCAGGATAGTGATGAATACATGTACCTCTTGCAGATTTTGCAAAAAATATCTTCATATTATCCAGCCAATTTCTACGTTCCCACTTCGAACCTGCCTTGATTTATCTGACCCCCTTCAGTGTTCAAAATCCGAGGTGTAGATTTCACCTACGAACGTGAGACAAACCTATCAGAACGTACACCTCGATTGAGAGTAGAGTGACATCATCCTCTATTTGTGGCGTCCTTCCTCCTAAAATGGTGCCCACTATATAGGTCAGCCAATCAATACCCATTTCAAATTTCAAATGTTTTCGAGGTCAGTGATGTCTCGTGTATAAGTTCTTTGAACATTGAAGGGGGCCAGATATATCAAGGGAAGTTTGAAATGGGAACGTAGAAATTTGCTTGATAAAATGAAGATGGCGAAAAAGCACAGACTTGCAGGGTAACAATTCTATGATGGAAAATGATCAATGAGTAGCTAGGGACATGTACATGTAGATGGGTCTTGAAACACAAAATTGAGAGAAATATTGGACTATCGGCAGGGGCATATACAGGGCCAATTTCATACTGTTAACCAGTATCCAAATTCCAGAAAATGACAAAAAACCCACAAATTACAGATTTTGCATTTTAACATATTGTTAAAATTTAAATTTTTTGCCAGTCTAGGGGTTGAAAGCCTTCATTATTTTAATGGTTTCTTTATAATTTTGTGCATATTCACTTATAATATATTTTCATTTTTTTTATCCCAAATTTGAAGGTGCTTTCGGTAACCAAATTTGAAACCTCTATTTGGCCCTGATCTGTGTAATTCCATGTTAAGGCCGCTGTCAGTTAATAGGTTGTTTAGCATGACCTTCTCCTGCTAAAACATACATGCTAGATGCTATAATGATTAATTATTAATTATTAAGGTAAATTTTCCGCCGTCGACTCCTTCCATATCAAATCAAAATATCGTCCATAGATCAACTCAACATATGACAATGTGTAGAGATACATGTAATTATCAGATTTATTTTAACTTCTTCATTTATTCCATGCGGGCAGGAAAAATATAATTATTCTGTAAATAGACATTTTAAGTTTGCTTTAATTTAATTGTAACATTCTGTAAATAATTATGGTAGATAGTAAAACTCAAATGCACACACAATCGTGTGAACAGAAATCAAGGGAAACAACTCTTACTTGAGACTACTGTTAAAGATATCTGCAGAATTTATTACCCAAATTTTCAACGTCAGGAGTCTCCTCTTAATTAAATCTTCTTTTATTTTTTTGAAGATACATGTACATGTAGGGATTCTCTGTCCAGGGCAACGGATTTTGTATGTCCGTCGTCCATTAGCTGTACGAGTAATGTATTTCATTGACGTGCAGGTCGACAGTTTGTGTCGTTGTTGTTGTCGGGAGTGAAGACGTGAAGCGTTTGACCACTTCACTCAAAAGCGTTTCATCAGAGAAATGGATTGTTAAATTCGGCATGATGTACTGACTGGTTGATGAGGAAACAACTGATCCATTCACTAAAACCATGATGGCTTTGGTACGCAACCGTCAAAACTGTCGGAGTTAAAACTTTTACTGCTACGTGCTCAACACGAGGGAATCCCCGCTAGAGATGCATGCCGGGACTGTGCCTCGTTTTGAAATTGGGGTTTCCCCAAGAATGTGAACCAAAATGCCGGCTTTTGAGGCGCTGTGACGGCACAGTCAGCTCATGCGTTTTCGTGGATTTGCTTACTTATTTTTTTTATGGCCAATAATTACTGATAATTAAAATACATGCGGCATTATTTATCTCCAAAATATTGATGCGGGGGGGTCATGCGAAACAACCTATCAACTGACAACGGCCTAATATCAATGTATCTTGGTGAAATACGATTTCTAGAAAATACATTAGAGCCTATTATCATCCCTAAAAGCTATCTAAATGAATCGTTAAATGGTCGAAGCCTTGATTTTGTAGAACCCTGGAGTTTCTAAACAAGCTCACGATATCATGGTAGAACAATGGAAGACTTGAAGTTACTCCCACAGTTCAATGAGAGGGAACATCACATTTCCTGTTCTCTAAATATTAAGGACTTTGTATTTCCTGTATGGTGGCTTGTGAACCTCTCAGATTGTTGAAACTGGATAATCAGTGTATCCTACAAGTGTATGTAGTTATGATAACCCCCAAGAATGATTCCCAATTTATTGACAAACACACTCAGACTCAGCTCAGAGAATAGTAAACATATGTACACTGTAACACTGGTATATTGTGAGCCCATGTTCACACCAATCTACATACACTGAGCAGAGCTGTGTTGGTACAGGAAGAAGGGTTGGGGGATATCTTCTACATGTATACTCCCAGAGACCACATGTGTATCACCCTCCCACCCGGAACCCAGCAGCTGTCTTGGTACATTTGTACATTGAGCCCCATGCTTGCACCATATGCGTTGTGGTGCTATCATGGTTCAAAGTGTTCCACATAGAACAGAATCCCCAGTTTCCAATGTCATATGTTAGGGCGGTGTGGGGGAAAGGCTTGCACAGCATACTCTGTATGACCAGTGCCCATTGTACTACGATGGAGTGCCGAATCAAACCAATCAACCATGTTCAATGTCTTGTACTGGGTGGTTTAACCGTAAGGCATTTTATACTTGGACTATGAAAATGGAAGCAAAATTAGAAGAGAATGTTGGAGAAGCAGAATTCTTGCACCTAATTCCCAAGACAACGAAGACAAAGTTGATCAATACTATCGACCCAACTCACTCCAATCCCCACGGATCCAGAGATTCCAACATTGTAGTTGCCAAGTTCCTGGTCAGGGTTAATAATAATAATAATAATAATAATAACTTTTTATTTCAGACGAAAAGTCCATACAAGTACATTAAATGGCTGTGGTGAGAGAGAAGAGGTTGCAATGCTCACGAGAAGCATTACAGCACTATTTGATATTATACAAAAGCTCTTGCCATTTGGCTACCAAAGGAGAGTTCACATGAAGATCAGAGTTACAGATTGAGCGGATCAACAAGTTGTCGCTAGACATAACTCTTGCTCTGAACGAATATACAGTCTTCCTGAGCAATTCTCCAAACGAGGGAATGTTATTAATAGCAAACATAGTACTGGCGCTACAACTACATGTATATCTATAGTGCATTAACCATCTAAACGTATTGTTGTACATAACTTTCAATCCTTTAAATGTCGTTCTGGTGTACACGTTCCAAAGATGAGAGCAATATATGTTACAACAAAATGCCTTAAACAGGGCTTTCTTTACAGTAGTAGTACAATCTTTGAACTTTCTCAGCAATAAATTAGCACGGACACAGAGTTTCCGTCTCTGTGAGTCTATGTCTACATTATCAGATAACTCACACGTCAATATATGGCCGAGGTACGTATAACAGTTTACATACTTTAATGTCATACCATTCAGCTGAACAATAGGAGGCTGAAAATCCTTATAATACCGGGGCACGAATAACATGCAGACAGTTTTTTTCGAATTAAATACAATGTCGTGTGAATCAGCATATGCTGAGCAGTAATCTAGGAGTGCCTGCAAGGCTTTAGCCGAGGGACAGATAAGACACATATCATCAGCATAAAGTAAATGGTTGATAAACAACCCAGATATGTTGCAACCAACGCCGGCATCAGACAATGACAAATCCAAATCATGCAGATAAATCGCAAATAAACAAGGTGATAAAATACCACCTTGCCGAACACCATTGGACACGGCAAAAAACGAGGAAATAGTGGACCCCCACTTAACAGCAAACAGCTGTAAGCTACACCATGCATACAAAATATTGATAAAACACATAGAAATATTACGATCAATTAACTTTTTAAGTAGTGTCCAATGGTTGATTCTGTCAAAGGCTTTGCTAGCATCTAAAAAACATACAAACACAGGGCTACCATTGCATCGATAAAAATTTACAACTTCCTTGAAAACATATATGCATTGGTCAGTAGAGTGACCTGCTTTAAAACCGAACTGAAAATCGGAGCTATACAATTGTTTTTCGCATATCTGAAGCATAAAAAGTTCGATAACTTTCGATATGACTGTGGCAACTGCTATGGGCCTATAGTTGTCTGACTGAGTTATGTCCCCAGATTTATTTTGACAATGGGATTAATAATAACATAGGTGAGTTCTTTCGGAAGACAACCATGGAAAAACATAGCATTGATACACAATGACAAGTGAATAAATAACCCATCAGGTGAATATTTTAGGTGCTCAGCACACAGACCGTCATAACCCGGCGATTTTTTCGGTTTCATGTCATTAACAATAGTACGCAAACAATCAGGATAGAGAATAGGTACATTAGGAAATCCACTGTTGTATTGTTCCAAGGCACATAAAACTTCAGATTTGCAAGATTCATTAGTGACGCAATTCAAAATACTACTGAATTTTTCCCTCCAAAGGTTGGCAATATCAGTTTCACCCTGAGCATTATCCACACGACATGGTAGAGTCATGCACTTGGAATTAGAAAGTTTCACCTCTTTCCAAAAATCATCACTGGACCTATCAGAAAAAGCCTCAGCCATTTTATCGGCTCGAATGTTCATCTCTTCTTTCTTGCATGCACGAAGAGCATATTTGAACTGTCTTCTGGTGCGACACATATAATCCGCAATAGGCCCGCTACGGGGACTCCCATGCTCTCTCCACAGAAGGAAAGCAGTTCTCGCGTGTGCATGTAGATCGGAAACGCAGTCATTCCAGCCAGGAACAATATGTTCCTTGTTGGTTTTAACCTTAGCTAGCGTTTCAATACCAGCAGACGAGAGACATTGAACAATACTATTATAATACACAGAAATGTCATCTTGATGGTGTTCACCACAGTCAGTTTTATCACATAACACAGAATCAACGGGAATAGATAGTTCCGACATACGTCTTTGAACTGCGTCTTTATACCTACATAAATCAATAGTAGTTTGCGCATTCCAGTCAAGTACATAACTACGCGATGAACTATTTCGTACTTCTAAACACGGTAAAATGTCCCAATCAATACATACATACAGTGGTCGATGATCAGATGAAATAACGTCGTACAAAACCTCAATAGTGTGAATAGATCGATGAACATTGTGCGAAGATACACAGTGATCTAACCATGAAGTAGATAAGTGAGCATCGCTAATATAGGTATAGGTATCGGTCGGTAGACGCTCAATATCAGATATAACCAAGTTGTATTCGGCACAATAGTTCATGAGTTCGTTACCAAAAGCACGAGTCGGATGGGCATTCCAGTCACCCATCACAAGAACATTAGGGATGTCCGACTCTTCCACAATAGCTCTCACCTTACCAAGGTAGTCCAAATAAGTCTCCAAGTTTTCAGGGCAGTCCGTGGGCAAATAAATACACAAAATTAACAATTTTGAGTTACCAGATTCGATCCGAATCCCAATAACTCTCGAATCATCATACTCAATAAAGTTCACAGTGGTACCAAATGACTTTTTCCAAAGAATGGCAGTGCCACCATACGGTCTGCCCTTAGTCAAGACAGTATCAGCAATAGCCGATACACCACGACCATAGAAATCACTGCTAATAGAATTAAGTAATCCAAGTTCATTTGTGAACAGCCAAGTTTCCTGTAATAAACATACATCGCTGACGTCACAGAGTTTTCTAACCTCTGAGATAGAGGCTTTCAGAGATCGACAGTTATAAGTAGAAATACGTAGTTCCATGATTTAGTGTACTTAAGAATAATCACAGTCGACTTCGTCTTCGCTGTACCATCTTGATGCACGATACCCGTCATTGTGTCTGGATCGATCATAAGGTGCGTCACGAGAGTCTCTATCGTCGTACTTGTCTTGTTGTCGTCGTTTGTAGTACTTGCGAGCAAGAACTTCGTCTGGCCAGTAGTTAGCACTCAGCAGCGTCCTAGAATGCTTACCGTTCACACTTAAACAGAATGACGCATACGTGTCGTACTTTGTTGGCAGCTGATTACACTCCAAATCGATTCCTGACTTTTCCATGACATATCTACGTATATCATCGGGTGTAGTATCCGGATCAGGACGGGTGATAAATAGCTCCACAGGAGGATACGACCTGACACCACGAAGATGATACTTCTTATTCGGCTTTGATCTGGAAACAAGTGTAAAATTTCCACTAGGCACCGATGACACGACATTAGAAAACAAAACGGAACTTTTCACTGACGATTCACGCGCACTGCGAGAAACGTTAATTCCGGCTCTTCCGCGGTCGATGGCAGAGGTCACAGTGGGGCCCGGAATCCTGGGCCGGGAACCGCTGTTTGTACCTGAATTGTCAGCAGCTTCATAGACAGCAGCGGTTATGCTCACTTCTGGAGAAGTACTTTTATCAACAAGAGGTGCACTCGCTACCGATATAACGTTATCGGCTGGCCTGCAAACATTCGACAATGTACGTCCATCACTCGGGGTAGAATGAGATGGACTCAGGACTGTGTTCCCATCACCACCATTCTTTTTTCCAGATTTAGCACTGGCGGGACTTAGTTGACATTTTTGGTTAAGTTTGTCAAGTTTCTTGTGGACTGTAGATTGCGCGCTGCTGATTGTGTCGATTTTGCTGGTAACATCAGCCATTTGTAACTTTAATCCATTAAGTTCGCGTATCAGTGTGGACACATCAATGTGATTGATAGACACCGGTGGCAGCCTACTCAACCTCTTCGCAACGAAACATGGAATTTCCTCAGGCTGTAATTCTTGCAACATCTTGCCAATGTCCTGTAGAGTGGTAATTTTCTTGTTCGGGCCTGTTCTCTTCCGATATTTTCCGGAAAACAAATGACGACAACCCTTGAGTAAAATATCCTTAGCTTCTTGCGCCTCAACATCGGAATAAACATCATCACAAAGCTTGACCACCATATCCATAGGCAGGATGTCAATTTTGTCCACCATGTAGCAAAGCAGCTCACATATAATGGGCTCACACAGGCTAGGTATACTCCCATCATCGTCAACCTCAGGATCGTCACCTACGGGTGAGGCACCCGTATCGGTCGTTTCTTCCGACCCGGTCATAATGATTACACCGTCTAGAGCCTCATGTGAGTACGTTGGCCTGGGAACTTGTCAAACAATATGGCGCTTGACTTGTCGATTCAGTTGCCCCATTCGACAACACTCTGGGGGCTTTTCCAGCCCAAACAGTCAAAAATAATCAAATCGATGAATGGCAGAATGTGCACAGTACCTTCATGAATCCATATGTACAGTTCGGAGCCACTAGTCGTCTTAGCTCCGTGAAAATATCATACAAATCCGGACCACAGTGAAAATGTAAACACACCTCATGAGGCTCTTGAATCCTCATGAGGCTCTTGAATCTATCCATCCATTAGAACCACCGACCTCTCATTTGTAAACCCAGTGCCCTACTGACTGAGATACTACAACAACATATTTGGTGTAGAATGCCACATGTCTGACTTCCCCAAAATATGTACTATAATCTTTGAAAGAAAACTGCCTTCTTTGTTACATGAACACAAAATGATCTGACCAATTTCAATGGCAGGCCCAGCAGGAAAATACCACTTTTGTTTTGACCCAGTGAGTATTGGCTCTCACCATCTCCCTCGTCCAACAGATCTGCCTGGCAAAAGACAAATCACACACATTTACATGCACGTAATATGTAGTCTGGATTAACTGCAAGCATCTCAACATGTTCTTGTTTCTGGGGTGCTTTCGAATAAACGTAGAAGAGAACGCATGAATTTAACTTGCAGAATTGGTTTACTTTTGGTTTGAATTGAGAGCAAAGATGATGGACTTCTGCTCTGTCTGAGTTACAAGATCTGAAGAAAAACATAAACCTACCAGAAAGTAGGACATCATGTTAAGATGCTTGTGGGTTGCAGGAAATCTACTTTTGCTTGATTGGTTCATTAGACAATGTAAAGTGCCATAGCAATTTTGAGCTAAGTTGAAAGCAAGATGACTTCGCGAGGTAGATCTCCACCGCTTCAGCAAGACAGTCAACTAGTTAGATTATTTCAATGAACCAGTAGGCTAGGTAGAAGCTTTGTGATTGGCTGGATTTTCCTCCAATTATCTTCATAAGCCAATGAAAAAGCAGATTTCCATTTGAAAATTTAAAATGACCAATCATATGTTGAAAGAGGTGCTGTTTCTGTAGCTGCATTGGAGCACTTGTTGTCCCAGTAATGAATCTACGTATACATGCACATGTGTTGAATGAAGCTGTCCCGATTGAGTCAGACTTGACACCCTACAATTAAAGGGGACGGGGGTCGTGAGCTGTGGAGCATTGAGTTGGAGCAGTCAAACCACATGGGTCGCCTGATCGTAGGAATGTCAGACCGTGCAAATTAGAGCTTGGTGCAGGAGTAAATTACGTGTTGACACTGAACACATGTCATTGTTGTAAATCAAAGTGTCTGGCATGAATTAATTGCACTTTAATATCATACCATACTCTGGCAAAATGGCGATATATAATCGGGATAATTTTTCATTTTCCGGGATCACATAATTACAACAGAGCATTTCTTGTCCCTTGTAATTATCTCCGTCTGAGCTGTGGGAATGATCCCACTTTTGGCATGTTGAACTCGGTGTTTGCTATAATTATCCTCTTCAAAGCTTTAAAGAATATACCTCTTAGTTTTCTGCCAAGTTGCAGAACAACAAAGATCCAATCATGCCACAGGTGTAATCATATATCTGCTATACTGCCTAAATTCTCTTCTGTCATGCTACGAAGACAAAGTGTCCCTTTAACTTATTTATGCTCATAATAATTTTAAACCTAATTGTCTCACAAGCTGTTGAACCTGATTATATTAGGAACATGAGCTGTTCAAATTTTTGCGTGCAGCTAAAAATGTGAAGTCATATAAGTTATTATCTCCAGCCTGGAGTCCAGTTGAGGGATATGGAATTGCTGTCGATCCGTGTGTATGTGTGTGTCACCAATTCTTGTTGACATTTAGGTCAACGATGTGATTTTGAAAAAAGCTTATCCATTTTGAGATTAAAGGCCATGTCCGAATTGTGTTGAGTTCTGATAAACTGAAAAAATAAAAAAAATGTATGTGGTGTGTGAGTCGTTGATTGATCAGTCCAGAAAAGGGCAATACAAGTAGACACTTGTGCTTGAAGCCCTGTGGGGCTCCCAGGGATTGACCTTGGGTGTCGACATGCACACTCCAGGTCATGGTGAGGATTTAAGGGTCTCCGCTCCTCTGACAGCTTGTTGAAAAAGGTGACTAACTAGAGTTCCTGTGGCCTACCCTGGTGTAAATGGAATAGGGTTGGTGCGAAAAGTAATTGGACCCACAAATCTTGATATTGTTGAAAGATTGTTGAAAACGTTCAATCATACTCACTTGCTCACTTCACCTGTGCTCGACACGAGAGAGGATATAATCCTGCCATGTAATTGATAGAAAACAATTACAAAGCTTGGAGTACACCTTTGTAGAAGGTCCCACCTTGCCTTAAAGATTGACATTTCTCTGAAGACTCTCTATATTTCTCACACATGCTACATACAGGACCTGGAAAACCTGGATAACCCTTGAAAATGAAAATTGCTTCTTCCAGGCCTTGTAAAGCCTTGAGAATCAGCATTTTGCTCAAAGGTCTGGAAATGCCTGGAAATTTGTAAAGGAACTAGTTAATATCTTGCTCATGTCAAAAGAATTCCAGTAAAATTGTTGAAGAAATATACATTTGTTTTTTCATTCCAAAGCCCCTCATTTTTGTTGCCAGTTGAGTTATTCTGTGTGTATCTCAGTAAGATCTCAATAGCCTGGCTTAAATAATTACAATTTATCTGATGAATGCATCAAATTTATAGCTGATGTTATGACCTGATACAAAGCAGTAGGCATTCTCTTGGTTGAAAATAGGCCTGGAAATTAAGATTTTAGGGCCTGGAATATCCTGGAATTTGAATGTGTGTTTGGGTATGAGCCCTATTTACAACTGATCATCTCCTTTCTCTTTTATTGCCAGGTGATAATCTTTTGGACCAGCGCGCAGAAATCAAGGAGAAGTATTACTATGCCGTGTATGATATGACTGTCAGGGGAAGCTGTTCTTGTTATGGACATGCCTCCCGCTGTTTACCACTCCCGGAATTCTCCAACAGACCCGATATGGTAAGATATCACACAAATTGCCACCCCTAGGATTCCCCAACAGACAAGGTTTGGTAAGATATGACACAAATTGCCACCCCTGGGATTCCCCAACAGACATGTTTTGGTAAGATATCACACAAATTGCCACCCCTAGGATTCCCCAACAGACATGTTTTGGTAGGATATCACACAAATTGCCACCCCTAGGATTCCCCAACAGACATGTTTTGGTAGGATATCACACAAATTGCCACCCCTAGGATTCCCCAACAGACATGTTTTGGTAGGATATCACACAAATTGCCACCCCTAGGATTTCCCAACAGACATGTTTTGGTAGGATATTACACAAATTGCCACCCCTAGGATTCCCCAACAGACATGTTTTGGTAGGATATCACACAAATTGCACCCCTAGGATTCCCCAAGAGACATGTTTTGGTAAGATATCACACAAATTGCCACCCCTAGGATTCCCCAACAGATATGTTTTGGTAGGATATCACACAAATTGCCACCCCTAGGATTCCCTAACAGACATGTTTTGGTAAGATATCACAGGAATTGTCACTTCTTAGATTCCCAGGATTTTTGTAGCAGAGGACAACATGATTCACGGCTTTTCTTGCCTGATTGGACAAACATTCCAGTTTGAATAATTTCCAGGTTAAAATTTTTAGGCATATCTATAGCCCTTTCCAAAAAGTGTCCGATTAACTGCCGCTCTTTGAGGTTAAAGGTACGTAAAGCTGCTTCCGGGAAGTAGTCGCCTCGGTTTCACATTTACCAAAGGCACCCGCAATTATTTTGAATAATTTATTGGCAAACTATTCCTGAATATTTGTTTTTAAAACTATTCTGTTAATATTTTCTACATCCTGTATTCATGTACATTAGGAAGTTAATTTTTAGATACAGAATATTTTATTACTAAAACTAATTGTGAAGATCTTTGGTACTTACCAGAAGATCTCTGCACTAACATTCCTCTAGTGGAAAAAGGAAGATAAAACCCTTTCCGAATTGGGCTATAAAGTAAGTATCACAACATCTGTTCTTGTATGACACCTTTAATAAGTTTGGATAATCTGTATTGTAGGTTCATGGGAAATGTGAGTGTACCCACAACACTAAAGGTCTGAACTGTGAGATATGTGAGGATTTCTATAATGATTTACCCTGGAGACCGGCGAGAGGACGGGAAACTAACGCATGTAAAGGTAAGCCTTCGGAAAATGTATCTACATTCCTTCAGAAATTGTTCCCACTGTCTTCTCATATTATCCAGACCTCAAAACAGTTGTAAAAGATGAATCGGAATATTGGAAGAAGCTTCAGAAATTGGAAAGATGTGCAACTTAAATCCATACTGTAGATGTTTGATACTCATCGTGGGTGTTTGTAGGATGATTTGGTTGCAAATCTGCAATGAAAAGATATAAAACCGATACTGACTATTTGCAGGGTATGGGCCCTGCTTCATGCTTTCAGCATGCAAAGAAAAAGACAAAATCTTGACAGTTTGTTCTCGCGTCTATAGCTTGAAATTTGACGGATGTACCATGTCAAATAATTTACCAACTTTAGCACGACTCATGCTGAAAGATGAAAGTCTAAATTCAATTAGAGAATGAGCCAGGTACAATTTCGTTAATGTTGTCATAAATGTAAATTATTTGGTGTCTGTTGCCAAGAAGTATGGGTTTGTTCCCATCCGTCTTCAATGTGAAATTAGCAGTGAAGAAAATTGTTCGCAGATCTACATGTACATGTAGCTCTAGTGGTTTGCGATGTACACATCATTTAATTGGCACCTGAGGCTTGTGATGACATGTAATTCAATGGGGGCGTTTGGCAAATATCAATAATGTTTTCACTCGCAGGCACATTCACGATGGTGGGTTTTTTCTTGGTGTGTAGGCTGCATTCTTCAAGCAGACCAGAGTGAGCCAGTCATTGTTGTAGATTATTTCTGGACAATTAATTAACTTGTCAATCTAGTTGTACATGTAGTTAAAAACTTTTGAGAATCGGGTTAAATGGACTAGGTGTACATGGCAGTCGAGCAGCGCTGTATGTATCGTCTGTCTCAAGTTGTGTTGTACATTTTCATACACTTGCTAATCTACAGAGATGGAAATAAGGGTCTATATTTGGATACTATTACTGATCAAAATGACACAGTGACAGTCTACATATATATATATGGCCAAAGAGGTTTTGCTAAACAAATTCAGTTCTCAATGATAATTGCTGATCAAGTTATTTTCCTTTACTTGCATCCCTGTTCTATTCTTTGAACAATTTAACCACGAGAAGGGCATTTACCACTGTGATTGGTTGAATATATAAATCGAAATGTATATTTTAATTCAATTACTGCCAAATATATGATTTATTTGGCTGTTAGAATATATTGTACATTGTTTTTCATGTACATGTACCTGCACTGAATACCAAAATATTCAAAATGAAATTCTCTAATTGGAGATTCAGTTTCTTCGTTAAAGAAGATTGGATTATAATGACATTGACCTCCAGTTAACCACAGACCTCTAGAACATAAACCAGTCCTAGGCTGGATCCTCCCACAGATTGTACTTACTCCAGCAGCTTATTCTGGTCTGACCACATACCCCAGACAAGTCTAAAAGCTGGAAGATATTAAATTTATCCTGCGTTACTGTAAACAATGAAAACAATGAGACCAGACCTTGTTTAACTAATACAAATGGCCTCTATAAAAAATTGTCATTTTTAATGAGTTTGCCTTCCTACAAAGTTTAATATTGCGACTGTTCTTAGACGCTGGAACATGTACATATGGAGATGTTTTATGACATTTGCTGGCATACAAAATATAGTTTGAGATGGTATAGCACATCGCTCCCTCATATTCTGGTATGGCTAGAGGGGACAAGATAATCATGTTACTGGGTGATAACAGGTTTTATCCTCCAGGCCCTCAGTACAACCAGTTATAATAAGAGGACTCCAACATGTTCCGGGCATATAAAACATATTTCATTAATATATAAATAAAAGGTGAACTTATTAATATTGACTGTAGCCCACAGAAAACCATAGTTATTTGAAAGACTTAACTAAAGGAGATGGTACGATAAGGTGGGATTTTGGCCTATACGTGGTACGGTTGAAATCGAAAAAATAAAATTCCTCAAAATAATTGTGTTTTAATGTAACAGCAAGAGAAAATATATGTACACAATATGTAAAAGTTCTAGCTCGATTGCGTTATCATTGTGGGCATGACATGAAATTGAAATCAGCAGCATGTGTTATTTCGTGAACAAAGGATCTAAATCGAGTCATTTAAAGACACCTTTAGACACGAAGGACCCCTTGGACCAAAAAGATTTTCCGGCAGTGGAGATATAATGCCAAGTGCTGCACATCACCAAGCTAAATGGCGTTTTGGTCCAAGGGGTCTTTCATGTCCAAATGTGCATGTAAACAACTCGAGTTAGATCCATTTCTCATGAAATAGCACATGCTGCGGATTTCAGTTTCATGTCATAACTACAATCATAACGCAAACGAGCTAGAAATTTCACATATTGTGTACATATATTTCCTCTTGCCGTTACATCAAAACACAATTAATTATAGGTCATTTAATTTTTTCGATTTCAACCGCACCACGTACAGGTCAAAATCCCGCCTTATCGTACCATCTCCTTTTATTTAACTAAACTCTGTTAATAATAGTTAATACATCCGTACACAACCATACAAGATACCCTTCCACACATTAAAGACCCCTTCCCCAAGGGTGTTGTTGGGGGGGTGGGGGTCGTTGAGTGTGAACGACTCCCTCTCAGCACTGAATCGTATGTTAATTTCCTATGTTGTACAGCAGTCCTGGGCTCTAATAAGTAAGCATAAGAAACAACCCCCTCTCAAGTAATCCTGGCAACGCCCATGTTCCTCACACATTAGTGATACCACTGCCCCCTCCCCTCTGCTCTTGGAGGTATAGAAGGGTTATCACAGAGTTAAAATAGTGGGTTTCGCTCTAAATTCGTTTTCTGTGGCGTACATATCTTTATTTTCCTTTTGTTTTTTCATCACACGAACAACCCAATAACCATAGAATACCAAGATGCCGATCCAAAGCGTGTGACTGTTAGTACCGGAAAAGTTGTTGAAAAAAGATGCAGCTTTGTTGTACATTGTTTTTTTGATATTGTGTATATCTGTTTAACCGAAATTTGCTCTATGTTTATCCCCCCAGATGTACCTTAGATATGCCAGGTGGTCTAATCGGGTAAAATAAAAACAGCTCACCACTTCTTACGTGGATTTTGTCGAACTTTCACCTAAAACACGCATGTACAGGTCGTGAGGAGCATTAACCATTACACTTTATTTTCTTAAATGACGAAACTATGGTTTATATGAGTATGATTCTTGTGTGGATATAACAACCAACATCCCTAATGTTCCGTGAAATAACAGTTTATTATAAAATGATACCTTGAGACTTTATCCAGGAACCACAAAGCACAGCCAGGTAGTCCGATGGCGCTGAGAGGAGCCTTTTATTCCTTCATGAGCCAGCGAGAGGTGCACTATCGATTGTATGCCATGCTTTTGAGAGAGATAAAATTAATGAATATTAACTCCTCCTGGATTGAAATGACTCTCCTTACTCGATCAGTTGGGGATTTGGGGGGTGGGAGGGAGGGCTTGTTGCTCTCTAACCTTTCACATGGACGACAGCCAGGAATTAAACTGGTCAAATTTTTGAAAGGCATGCAAATCCTTCATCAACCTTTCGGCAGTACCTTTTGCATGTTTCAAGATAAGAGAAAGTCGGGAATGACTTGAGGTTTGTGAAAGACGTGGGTAGACAATTCAGTATCAATTATTGCTACATATTTTCTAATTAAAGGTTAGAATGCTTATCTTCCCGTGTATTTTTAGATAATACTGATGAAGCTTGTTACACTAGTTGAATAAAATGTGCTGATGTACATGTACATGTACATGTATGCATGCAGTTGAAGTGCTCAGGCAACAACATGGTCCTGGTTAATTACAGTAGATCAGTGGGGCAGGTATTTTGGGAGGTATTAATAACTAGGTCATATGTCAGTTTCTGTATACATGTAACTCACCTGTGTTTAGTTTGTACATGTAGGTCAGATGTAGATATGTGAACTGTAATACCAGACTAGCTATGCTGCAGTAAAAACCATAAAGACCTGTCCGAAAACAAACTCGTTCTGTAAACATGTACATGAACTTGTATAAAACAAGAAATGAAGCACAGTTTTTTTTTTCTAGTTTAATAAACAGTGAAGCATGATATGTATGTTACAGTATATTACAGTTTAACCCTATCTGGCCTCAAGGGGGGGGGGGAGAATGCTCCCCCCCCACCAAACTTTCTACACTGTCTCCGGAATGACAAAAAATGAAGAGCTGAAACTCCGTGACTTTATAGTTTATCATCGGGATCATTTTGAGCCTATTTGCATAACCCCCCCCGAGCAGAGGATTATAGGTAAATTTAAGATGGCGGCCACGTGGGGTACCGGAAAAAGTGATTTTTTCGTCATGTATCTTCAAAATTTCTACTTTTTCTCGATGAAAAGTGGGAAAAACTATTTTATTTCACATCACATTAATATTTACTAATTTATCATGCAGTTTCTGACGTTTTTGAAAATGACATCACTGTGACGTCGTGAAAGCGGCAATCTTGGATTTTGTTTACATTTTTTGGTAGAGCAGTGACCCAAGGGAAAATGCCGTCACTGTGACGTCGTGAAAGTGGCAATCTTGGATTTTGTTTACGTTTTTTGGTAGAGCAGTGACCCAAGGGACCTGTCCTGTCCTTGGGGGGCTGGGGGGGGGGCCAGATAGGGTTAAGGTAACACCACTTGTTCTAGCTAACAATTTACAGTATGCAATGATTCTGCTTGAGTCACATGAACATCCACTTTGTCTTGAGATTGTACAATTTGACTTGAGCAATTCTCAATTTGATTCAGGTTTAGTTACATGTACATGTTCATGTCACTGCTTAGCACTATTAAGCAAAATGTGAGTCTTGCATTAATCTGTGGGCCATGTTTTTTTGTCAGATGTTTATGGGTATCCAGACAAATTTGGCAATTCCTTCTTGCAGGAATCCACAGGAACCAAATTCAATAATTTCCTCCCAGGCCAAGCCATGCGAAAAACTTGAAAAATGGAACTTGTTGTTTCTTCGCTTACACTCCGCATTAAGAGGATACATGTAGAACAAGGGCTGGTTTGCTCAGTGTCATGTGACTAGGTCGTGTGTCTTGTCTGCCTATACATGTAGCATGATATTTCAGTGGAACAGTACTATTTAAATGTCATCATAATTAGATTTTCTCTGTTACAAGTAGGTACCCTCACCCTCCCCCTCCCTTCCTGTCATCATATTGCTGAAAAACACTGTTGAAAGTGACGCTATTCACTCGCTCACTCCATTATTTGCCTACTGGCCACAGGTTTTTTTCTTGCTTGTCCAGTTCTGTAGCACTGTATGGTGATGACCTTGTATGCCACAATGTAAACGTAAATTTCAAGTTTCATCATCATCGGTCTTCAATGTCACATTTTACTTGAGTGCCTCTGTTGAAACTTGACTGAATGTATGTACATGTATCTTCGATAAACCTTGAAAAATCTGCTTCTTAAAACAAGTCCCCTGATGGTAAATCAGGGGAATACCATCTAGACGTAATGCTATGAAAACTTCATGCAAAATGTTCACCGATATTCTACGCGATCCCATAATATTCATCTGCCTTTTCTCTCTGACAATGATTGACGTTTAGTTCATGGAGATTAACATCTTCGCACGGCACAATCTTTAGATAATTTCTACCCCCTAACAAAGTCAGAATTTTTGGCAGGAGTAAACTCTTTGATCTTCACAGTTCATGCACACTGTCTGGAAATATGGCATATTTGGATACTGTTTCCCGATAATGTTTATATATTAACTCCACGCTGAATTCAGATATAATATTATATTCTGTTGTATTATATCTGAGTTTCCTGAGATTGAAAACGAGTGTGCATTGGAGTAATTGAACTGCATGTATCAGAGACATTTAAATATATGCATAGACTGTACATGTACTTGTATGTTCTGAAAATATATTACTGAAAAACTCTTTCGACAACTCAATTAAAAGTGATAAATTGCTCAATTTAAATCTGGTACATGTACATGTAGAATGCCTGGGGCTTCGTTCATTCTGAAATGGATTTACCTTTCTTCCGATGTAATCTTCAATTATCAAGCTACAATGTACTTACTGCATGTAAACAAATAAACATGCATTTGAAGGAATGTGTAGAACAAAATGGTATTTTGCTTCACAGGAAATTATTAATAAATAAATAAATAAATAAACTGTATTTCCTAATATCCTTCAAGTGTACATGTATGACCCAGAAAAAGTATCAGACAGTTTGTAATGCAACAGACTTTTATCCTTTTTTATTAGCGAGCAAACTTTAAATTGTCAACTTTTTGACTATTTTTGTTTGCTTGTATTTTCACTTTTCAATGAAGAACCAGCAATACTACATACAATGTGTTGAGTTGACCTTGAGCTTTACATGGTCAAGTGCCATCTTAAACCAGGAAATGTGGAGAAGCAGATATATCAAGTAGGGAAATGGACAACACTGTACACGGTGGGAGAACTGACGGATTGGGAACTTGCTAGAACATTGAAATTCACAAGAAACCTGTGTCCTATTACCTCAGCTATTTTTCTTGGTTTTAGCTTGATCATTATTCTGTGTTGTCTCATGATCTTAACATAAAGTATGAACCAAACTGCCCCAACCTGGTGTTTTCATGCACCAAAGTTTGTCACCGCTTGTGGAAACCTTATGGAAAAATACTGTCCTGCTAGATGTGCTTGTGCCACTGGGTAGTAGTATATAAAGAACAGTATATGAGCCATGTGTGCAGGGATTCCTAGATGTCCTGTTTTACCACCGGTAATCAGGGATAAAATTCATTTGAAAACTCAATTCGGACCATCCAATTTCACTAAACTTTTCAAGGTTTTGATGAAAACTCAATAGCCCTATCATTTCATGAGATGAAACAATATAAAATCATTAGGAATGGTGGTAAAACACAAAACTGAATAGACTAAATTGAGTAAAAAATACACAAATTTTCTACTTCTATGAAACTCTGGTGTGCATCAGTGTCACTGGGTAACAGCAGAAGCAAATGAACTAGTTTACCTCCTTACATTAGACTACATGGACTGCATTGACCACCCTCTTCCTGCTATAACAGATCATGCCGATTCAAAGCATAAGTCGAGTGTTGCATCACAGGAGATGGGCTGATACTGGAATTTGAATACTCCGCATTCAGTCGTACATAATTAGTCTCACCCATGATCCCTCATATGCTGCCTTCGCTTTTCATCTTGTGTGTGTATAGACTGTGCAAGAGCCTAGTGATGTAGGCTGTTTGACAAGTGCCAGTGCTATCTAGGTTGTCTAATCTAATGATACACACTTCTAGTTAATTTGCTTCTGGAAGAAGTATGAAAGAAGCTGTGCTTGAGTGCCCATGTCCATGCCATTGGGTAGGAATATGATGTTAGGAATGGTGCCCTGTGATTGTAGGGGGTGAGAAATGTGTAGGGGGACAGGTAGTGTGTGTAGATGGTCTTAAAAAATAACAAGCTGAGATCTTGAATTATGGTTGATAAATGTTGCATCCATGGCTGATAACATCTTAAGAGGAATGTCACCCTGACAACTTGAATGTATTAATACGCTAACTCTGTTGACTTGTAACAGGTGTCCTATCAATTTACCATGTTAGAACAAGCTGTGTTGGGTTTCTTAAAGCTGGGTGAAGTTTCAACATTTCTTTGAGGTCCTGTGAATTCTTGGTAGCAAGATAGCTCTACATTACAGAATAGTTAACAGTCACAAAAAGATGAGACTTGGCATTGACACAGTTAGAACAGACCATCACTATCACTTGATA
Organism: Hanleya hanleyi; assembly: GCA_036873755.1. Lineage (NCBI taxonomy): Eukaryota > Metazoa > Mollusca > Polyplacophora > Lepidopleurida > Hanleyidae > Hanleya > Hanleya hanleyi. Next base: position 72,596 of record JAVTVY010019055.1, read on the forward strand.
AATCCACCAAAATTGAGACAATCAGCTTCACAAAGCAAAAATATTTGCAGTGGTGCAGGAAATACTAGATTTGTTTTCAGCAGACCGTTGTAAAATGAAACGGATCAATATTGTCATAAGGAGAGACCTGGATTCAGGTCAAATGCACTGGATGCTAGCATGCAACTGAAGTTGGCTGGACAACATTGCATCAAGTTGCACAAAACTGCATTGTAGAAGTACAATTGTGTATGCTATATGGAGCCTTAGGATCATGGGAAATTTGATTTCATCTCAAAACAGTATTCATTCTTACCTCATTTTACCTATTAAACATTAACCCTTCTTGACTAAGAAGTTGTGTACAAGCACTTTCCTGATTTCCTCTTCAGCCTACGTACATGTACAGTACGTGAAAGAAATGAACTCAATACTTGACTGACACGATGTTAACATCATGACAACCCGATTCTGTCACGATGTTAACATGATGATAACCCGATTCTTGTCCTGATCTTGTCCCGGTTTTGTCCCGGTCATGTTACAAGGACGACATCGGGACAACATCGGGACGGCATCGGGACGTCATATTGTTAACACGATGATTATTAATAAATATTATTAATAAATAAATAAATAAATAAACTGTATTTCCTAATATCCTTCAAGTGTACATGTATGACCCAGAAAAAGTATCAGACAGTTTGTAATGCAACAGACTTTTATCATTTTTTATTAGCGAGCAAACTTTAAATTGTCAACTTTTTGACTATTTTTGTTTGTTTGTATTTTCACTTTTCAATGAAGAACCAGCAATACTACATACAATGTGTTGAGTTGACCTTGAGCTTTACATGGTCAAGTGCCATCTTAAACCAGGAAATGTGGAGAAGCAGATATATCAAGTAGGGAAATGGACAACACTGTACACGGTGGGAGAACTGACGGATTGGGAACTTGCTAGAACATTGAAATTCACAAGAAACCTGTGTCCTATTACCTCAGCTATTTTTCTTGGTTTTAGCTTGATCATTATTCTGCGTTGTCTCATGATCTTAACATAAAGTATGAACCAAACTGCCCCAACCTGGTGTTTTCATGCACCAAAGTTTGTCACCGCTTGTGGAAACCTTATGGAAAAATACTGTCCTGCTAGATGTGCTTGTGCCACTGGGTAGTAGTATATAAAGAACAGTATATGAGCCATGTGTGCAGGGATTCCTAGATGTCCTGTTTTACCACCGGTAATCAGGGATAAAATTCATTTGAAAACTCAATTCGGACCTTCAAATTTCACTAAACTTTTCAAGGTTTTGATGAAAACTCAATAGCCCTATAATTTCATGGGATGAAACAATATAAAATCATTAGGAATGGTGGTAAAACACGAAACTGAATAGACTAAATTGAGTAAAAAATACACAAATTTTCTACTTCTATGAATCTCTGGTGTGCATCAGTGTCACTGGGTAACAGCAGAAGCAAATGAACTAGTTTACCTCCTTACATTAGACTACATGGACTGCATTGACCACCCTCTTCCTGCTATAACAGATCATGCCGATTCAAAGCATAAGTCGAGTGTTGCATCACAGGAGATGGGCTGATACTGGAATTTGAATACTCCGCATTCAGTCGTACATAATTAGTCTCACCCATGATCCCTCATATGCTGCCTTCGCTTTTCATCTTGTGTGTGTATAGACTGTGCAAGAGCCTAGTGATGTAGGCTGTTTGACAAGTGCCAGTGCTATCTAGGTTGTCTAATCTAATGATACACACTTCTAGTTAATTTGCTTCTGGAAGAAGTATGAAAGAAGCTGTGCTTGAGTGCCCATGTCCATGCCATTGGGTAGGAATATGATGTTAGGAATGGTGCCCTGTGATTGTAGGGGGTGAGAAATGTGTAGGGGGACAGGTAGTGTGTGTAGATGGTCTTAAAAAATAACAAGCTGAGATCTTGAATTATGGTTGATAAATGTTGCATCCATGGCTGATAACATCTTAAGAGGAATGTCACCCTGACAACTTGAATGTATTAATACGCTAACTCTGTTGACTTGTAACAGGTGTCCTATCAATTTACCATGTTAGAACAAGCTGTGTTGGGTTTCTTAAAGCTGGGTGAAGTTTCAACATTTCTTTGAGGTCCTGTGAATTCTTGGTAACAAGATAGCTCTACATTACAGAATAGTTAACAGTCACAAAAAGATGAGACTTGGCATTGACACAGTTAGAACAGACCATCACTATCACTTGATAAATCCACCAAAATTGAGACAATCAGCTTCACAAAGCAAAAATATTTGCAGTGGTGCAGGAAATACTAGATTTGTTTTCAGCAGACCGTTGTAAAATGAAACGGATCAATATTGTCATAAGGAGAGACCTGGATTCAGGTCAAATGCACTGGATGCTAGCATGCAACTGAAGTTGGCTGGACAACATTGCATCAAGTTGCACAAAACTGCATTGTAGAAGTACAATTGTGTATGCTATATGGAGCCTTAGGATCATGGGAAATTTGATTTCATCTCAAAACAGTATTCATTCTTACCTCATTTTACCTATTAAACATTAACCCTTCTTGACTAAGAAGTTGTGTACAAGCACTTTCCTGATTTCCTCTTCAGCCTACATACAGTACGTGAAAGAAATGAACTCAATACTTGACTGACACGATGTTAACATCATGACAACCCGATTCTGTCACGATGTTAACATGATGATAACCCGATTCTTGTCCTGATCTTGTCCCGGTTTTGTCCCGGTCTTGTTACAAGGACGACATCGGGATGACATCGGGACAACATCGGGACGGCATCGGGACGACATCGGGACGTCATGTTGTTAACACGATGACGGTTCGGTTATTAAAATTTGACCGCAAAAGTTTTAAACCGGAACGAAGTTTGAACGAATTATGACCGGAATATAAACGGAGTTTGACCGGAACGAAATAAACCGAAACAAAATGAACGGACGGAGTGAGCGAAGTTTGGACTACCGCAGTGGACTGCCCGCTGCTGCAGTTAAACTTTAATCGGCCGTACATGTTTGCCTGTAAATAAAGTTGGATGACTGACAGAATGGCTCACAAACCCGTATAGTTAAATGTTTACAAAATGTACTGATTGTAATTTGTATAGTATATAGAAAGATAAAGAAATGTCTTTTTCTTTACTCCCGCGACGAAAAGCCCCACGTGGTCCAAATGTGCGAACTTTGACCCTGCAGAGCTATGCCCCTGAAAACAGCCGCACCACGTACCGTAGTCCTACCCGTGCGGTGCTTTCAAAGTGTGATCACCTACTGTTCACTTCCATAGTGTGATTACAGATGAATTGATTTTCAAAATACTATAACAACTACAGTGTAGCCTCAGTTTAAGGTGCCTCAATATAGTGCTGATTCTTATATAAGGTGGGTGCTACGGTGTCCCCCAAATTGATAAATGCATATTATTTCAGCCCTTTTATAAGGCTGAAAATCTATAAGGTGGTTTAAGTTTTGTCCCCCAATAACAGAGAGGTTACACTGTACATGGCTTGTTGTCCCAAGATTCTGTTATAGTCGGCGTCTTTTGTTTGTTTGTGAGACGAATGTAAAAATTTTTATTGTACTCAGAATTACATGTAAGAGCCCCCCCCCGCAATACATAACAACGGAATAAAAGAACAACATTTCACATGGGGTACATGCTGATCTAATCCCTTCTAATAAGTTAGAGTATATTACCAATATAATAATATTAACACTTTAAATTAACAAAATAATGAATCCCGTTTTGCGATACATGAGAAAATATAAAATACCACATATCTTGAAATGAAATCTTTAGTACTTCCATTTATAAATATCTCCCTCTGCTCTCTCATTGTTATTTATTATTTAATTATTTATTTTAATCTAGCGCTGCAAAAGATCTTAAATGAACGAAGAAATGTACCGTGAAATTTAAATAGAGCATTGAGTTGATGGGCCGCGAAATCCGAATGGGAAGGGGACTACAATTTCAATCAAATCAAAAATCGAAATGTAATCGGGTGGGTCTAACAAAAGGAAAAATAGTTGATAAAATACTTAATTAATATTATCCTGGATGGTATAAAAAAAGATTCGTTCTCATCGAGGCGTACAAGGTACATTCCAAAGATGTTTTCCGTCCTCAATACAATTGTGTTGCGGAAACCTGTCGCTTATGTACGGAAGATATCACGAAGAAACAACTTAGACCATTCTTCCTAAATATTTACATAATACTAAAAATTTGTCTGGACTAATGTGATAACAAACGAGAAGAATGCAAGATAATTTTACCGATAGCACAGAAGAATATATAAGATAAATATTCTGATAAAAAAATATTATTAAACAATTTTGAATAACTTTTTCTTTTCTCATATCGCCCAATCCTATAAAAAGTTCATAACAGATCATATTGTAAAATGCAAATAGAATACAGATCTAGCATGAATGGACGAAATTCTTGCATAAAGCATTCATTTTTTGCACGAGAAAATCGAATGTGAAATTGAAGACCTGCTGAACCTTCTCGCGCGGACCTTGGCGAGAGCACTCTTTCGTGCAGAGGTCGCGAAAGATTTCATCCCTACCCCAATTTAGAGCATATAAAATTATGTTTTTAGATCTAATATAAAGTTGATTGTAATAGAAAGAAGAAACATATATCTCTATGAATCTGGGGATGATGAAGATCGATCTTCGTTGTTTTCTTGAAGTTGGAAATCCGTGACAAGTTGCCATTTTCAACTACTGTTCTCGGTGAATGTGACAAAATAATTTATTACACACGTTTACATTTAATGATTTATGAGAATGAACGCAAAAGGATGAACGGAGTTTGAACGAAATATAACCGAATTGTGTCGATAGGTGACAAGAAATGAAATACATGTACAAATGAAAATATGTTTGATCACTATATCCAAACATGTACCATGCAGATTTATGTTCGTTTTGACGCGCTGTAGACACGCGGGTGTGAACGTTACTCACAGTAGGATGATATACCCGGTGCCACAGGCCGTACGGGATGTTGTTTGGCCCCAGCATATCAGATTTAAGGATCAGAAAAATAATCTCAATTGTACAACATATTAGTGCCAGGGTTTCCAAGTTACTTTGTAGGAATGGGAAGAGAATCAGCGGGTGAGAAAATCGGGACAAATAATCGGGACCAACACGGTGACAAGATCGCGACAAGATCGGACCATGATCGGGACGTCATGATGCTGTCACGATGTTGTCCCGATTTTTCAACCGGGACAAGACCAGGTCAAAATCGGGACAGCATGATGTTAACACGGTGAAAAGATCGGGACAAGATCGGGTTGATTTTTATTGAGTTCATTTCTTTCACGTACTGTATGCACAGTGAAACCTGACCAACCTCTAAATACTGACATTATTCTTGGTTCCAATACTTAAATTTGAAGTATTTTGAATCTTAATAATGCAAAACCCTGTCAAAACTGACACTACATGTATATCTGGTCCCAGATGTATAAATTCCTTCAACATGAAAAGCTGTTTAGTTGAGTGTAAAACTGACTGAAGTACAGTTGTAAACACATACGAAGCGGTTGCCCCTGAATCACCTCTGAGTTTCCCACTACACATATTACAG
>JAVTVY010019056.1:0-78735 GCA_036873755.1 Hanleya hanleyi
TTCGGATGCCCACTGAATCAAAATCCTGAAGAAAGCGAAAGAAAGCTTCGCTATTTTGAAACCTGATAAAGGTAGCGGCATCGTATTACTACGAAAGGAGGACTATATTACCAGCCTTAATAAGACCTTTGAGAATAGGACGAAATTTCGCAAACTGGATAAGAATCAACTATGACCCATCTTTGCACCATGCAAAATTAGCTGCGCACAATTCGTCGTCGAGGCGAAATTACTGAAGAAGTATTGAAAAAAGTGAATCCCCAATCTACGAGACCAACACGCGCCCATGTCACACAAAGAGTTCGCAAAAATGACCAAGTTTCGCCCAATTATCGACACAACCGATACATTTTACTCAAAAGTTGGTACACTCCTATCGAGACTATTGAAACCATTAACAGATAATGAATACTCACTATCTGATTCCTTTGACGTAGCCCAACGTATTGGCGAAATTCAACTGATTCGATGCTATCATTTTGTTTCCTTTGATGTCGAATCGCTATTTACCAATGTGCCCCCGAGGAAAGTAATTAATATCAATCTTGAACGTGTATATAAACAGAAAGACTACCCTGAAAAAGCTGTTGATTGACTCTTGTACCAACACTCCATTCTCGTTCACAATGTATTATACCAGCAAGTGGACGGTGTATCGATGAGTTCCCTTTTAGGCTTTCAACATCATTTAAGTCATAGCAGTCATATCACCACCCAGGCAAGTTGTGTGGACGACACACTTGTTCTACCTAAATCTGTTGATTTCAAATCTATCTTCATGGCACTGAATACTTTTCACCAACAGCTCAAATATCCGCATGAGACGTTCTATTTTTATACTGATGTACATTTCCGTAATATCAAAATCTACAATGTAATGACAACCTCTATTTACCGGTTTGTTCATTTCGGTTGTGAAGATTTAAGAAATTCTATTTTAAAATTAATTTTAACCTTTTAATTGTTATTTTCAAAGAAGTATTCAACTTATCGTGTCTTACATCATCATTTCCTGTAGAGGACAACAACAGGAAATGCATGTCTCAGTTTTATCAATTTTCGTCGAGTTCTCATTCCATTGACATTTAATGGGATATATATTTACAGCAACTCGAAGTGGAATGAAATGTCAATAGATTAAGAACTAAACCAAACTTGACAAAACGGAGATACAGATTTTCTGTTGGAGTTATCTTCTACAGATAAGAATGATGTAAATTACAATATGTTGAATACTTTTTATTAAAAAAAGAGCATTTAAAAAAGAAGGCTAATTTTGTTTTCAATTTTTTATTTTTTTAATTCGAGTAACTTCACAATCTACAGATTTACAGTTTACAGTTTGTTAACACATGTGTATATTTGGAATCCTATATTTGGATAGCCCATCATGTTGGGGACCGAAGGTAAATCAAAATGGCGCGGACAAAGATTTTTTCTTTTACCTATAAAAGTACATAACCTTACTTTCACATTAGATTAATCAGTTTCTAATTTATTATGTGTATTTTTTGTTTCGCAAAAAATAACATAAATATATTATTCGGAGAGTATGACCAAAAATCGGCAAATAAATGCATTTTGAGAATATGACCTTACTGTAACGTTATCAGGGTGAACAATTTTGACTGACGAAGTTCAGTGTGGTTAAACCGAGGCCTTATGTAATTCAACACGAAGCCTCATGTCGAGCGCAAGCGACAGAAGCCAAGTGGTATAGACAATAACTTGTGCGCACGAGATAACGTCTATGTCGTGAACACGACACAGCAATACCAATTTTTCTACCGTTCTGTACTAATTTGTTAATAAACGACACAAAATTAATGAGACTGGTGATTTTGGTGTGACAATAAGTTCAACTGGTTTATTGGTCTACCGGTATTGCATGTAACTACGGAAGCTCTCAGAGGACATGGGTTAATTTTTTTTTGGTATTGCTATGTCATGCGCACGAGATGGTGTTCGAAAAATACAAGACAAGAAATCAAGGGACCGATATTCTTGTACTACATTGTACCCAGATATCAAAATTGTCAGATATTTCACTGCTTTGGATTAGGTTGCATTAAAACTTTCTTGCTTGGCGGGGGAGTGAAATTTCCCCTAATGAACTATTTTCTCATGCACCGAAACGGAGAAACGTGGGAGCTGAAATTATGTGAACTTGAAGCTTATCATACTGGGATCATTTTCCTCAAGCGGAAGAACATGTGTCAATTCAAAATGACGACCGTGCCTGAAAAGCGATGTTTCTTCAGTTTGTTTTATTTTCTGTGGACAAAAGGGCGTGAAAACTATTTATCTCAAATCAGAATATTATTTAATAATAATTAAATTGCGGAAAAAAATGCATAATAGAAAAAATGGTAAATCGACAAATCGGCCGAAAAATACACTCCCCATGCTGCAGCACATCCCAAATCGCCCAATAGGATTAAAATGATAAGAGCATACGTATCAGTAAACATATCCATATATCATCGCATCCAAAATAGTCTGAAATGATAGATATTGGGCTCGTTCAGTTGGAAATATGATGATTATTGGACGAATATACACGGCTCATTTTCAGAAAATTTGAAATTCTAAGCGCCATTGTTTTTCTCAGTTTGGTGATTTCAACCACGGACCACCCCAATAGAGCCGCATATTTCATAGTCAACTCGGGTCACGAAAAAAGTTTTGGAAATCGAGATTAATCAACGTAAATATATTTCGGAACGAAATTACCTGATCTTATGATTTCGGAAGACGGTTGCTTGCTCCTGGGAAGCCGCCCATGCTCTCATGATTGGCCGCGTGCCAACAGGAGCCAGCTCTTGTATACACAAGAATTTGGTCTGCTGAGAGAAAAATACAGATCACATTAGGCTATTTATACAGATGGTTCTAAAGATGGTGAGAGAGTAGCATGTGCTCTTTAGTTTCAAAACTAAAACCTGTCGACTAAGAGGTGAAAGACGTTCACTGCAGAAGCAAAAGCTATATTGTTAGCTTTGGAAGGTATTGGGTCCACTAGAAGGAAAAAATATGTCATATTTTCAGATTCACTGTCATGTCTTCAAGCGATTAAAAGTGGAACTTCGACTCATCCCACTATCTTCAAGCGATTAAAAGTGGAAATTCGACGCATCCCGCTATCTTGAATATTCTACAATTATATGACTGTAGATTTGATCAACAGATTGATATTGTGTTTTGTTGGTTGCGTAGTCACGTTGGCATCAAAGGTAATACTGAGGATGATAGAATGGCTAAGGCAGCCCTAGATGATGAGGTTGATGCTGTTGGGAGCCCATATAGCGATTTCAGACCCTCTAGCTGTGCTTATGTGGGACGGCTGTTTCAATCTTTATGGTATGCTGTGAATAATAACAAACTTCATGAGTAAAAAAACTGTAGGCTATACTCATCTGAACAGCCAGAAACGTTTCGATCAAGCCATGATCTGGCGATGTAGAATCGACCATACACGATTAACTCACGAATATTTACTTCAAAAAGAGCCAGTCCCAAGGTGTATTCCATGCCACGAAGTTCTCACGGTGAAACATATCCTTATCGACTGCATAGATTTTAAGATTGTAAGAGATGCTTTTTAACGAGCGACTACTTTGGAAGATCTTTTTAGTCGGGTGGGGGAGGACTGCATCTTGGGTTATTTGAGAGAAATACATGTAGGGTTTGTTGCATACGTTTTAATGTGTGTATATTTTCTTGTGTTGGATTAGTAAGTTATTGACTTGAGTACTTAGAATTTTGTTTGATCGTCGCTATATAGCTGAAATATTGTTGAACGCGACATTAAACCTTAATTCTCTCTCTCTTTCTCTCTCCCTGTTATCTGCATGTTTTTTCTCGATTAGAAATGATGAATAAACCCCGAGACGTTTAGTTCGTATAATATTTCAAATCAATAACGTGATTTTACTTCGTGTGAACTGCACCTTATTGTGAGTCAATGGCGTCATCTTTTCTGGTTTATCTCTTAGACAGTATAATAGATTTCTCCTATTTGTATGGAGAGCATTGGAATATTACACAAGCGTTATAGATCATAATGACACATTCTTATTGTATGGAGATTGCTTCTCATGAATGCGTTATGCTATATTTGCACATTTGCTGCTAAGAACAGAATATCAATGGCGATGAAGTGTTTTGAATTAAACGTCAATTGGGCATTAGATAATTAATGTATTCAATATATCACGTTGACAAATTATAAAATGTTTTTTTTTCACATGTTATGCAAAGGGCTATTATTATAAAAGCACCAATCTTTTACCACCCGCAAAATCTTGTCTGCAAAGTGGAATGGAAACTCAGTGAATAGAATAGTGTTTCCGGGTTATATGGGGAAATAGGACGGGAATTTACCAGACAAATGCTGTCAGGGCTAATGGGATATCAAGTGTTTGCTGCTCAAATGAACCGGAAATTATACTGCTATTCCTTTATAGCATGTTACACTTTTCCTTTCTCAAACTACTTATCAGACGTGTGAGAGTCATCATACATATAATATAACACGGCCGTCACCTTTATTGCAATATTGTATAAAGATTGGTAACATATTGAATTTTAAAGCGCAAGCGATAAGGTTTCGTGATCCTTAGCGACAATATATGTAAACCTCATCAGTTTTTGATCAACTGAATTGATAGGAATAAACTCACCTAAATAATATATATTTTCTGGAACTTTCACATTCTTACAATATAGTATTCAGACCGAAACAGCTTGCTTTTTTTATTTCCGCCCTAGAAATGAGTATGATATTTAAAAGTTTACTAATTCGAATAACTCCGAAAAACATCCCTTCAATCAAAAGCTTAGTATAATCTGCGGTCTGTACTTTTTCTGATTTTGCGGTTAATAGCTCAGGAGTTATTAGAAGGCCAATTGAACACGTAAGAGTTAACCCTACCTGGCCTGGGTGTACCGCAGTCTGGGAAGGGGCGGAAGCTTACCACACCAATCTTCGGGTCAAGCTCTACTTGAAAATGTAAAAAATCCAAGATGGTCACCATGCTGACGATTTTTCGGTCAGATTTTGTATTTATGTGTTTTCTTCGCAAAAACTGGCTAATAGATTAGTAATCTGATATGAAATAAAATAGTTTTACCTACTTTTTCGTACAGTAAACTAAGAATTTTGAAGAAATAAGATGAAATGTCACTTTTCTGGTACCATACCTGACCGCCATTTTGAATTTACCCATGATCTTCTGTTCGATCTCGTGTTCTTTTACCCATTTACCCATGATCCTCTGTTCGATCCTCTGTTCGATCCCGCGGTCATCCAAATAGATTAAAATGACTCCAATATGATAAACTAAAAATTCAAGCACTATCAGCTCTCAAGTTCTTGTCGTTCCGGAGAGCAATAAACCAACGTATTGGGGGTCATTTTTAAGCCTATTTGCATAACCCCAGAGCTAAGGTTCATGGGTAAATTCAAAATAATGGCCATGTGTGGGTACTGGTACCAAAAAGTTAATGGTTTCGTTTTCTTCTTCATTTTGTTCCTTTTCTGTGGATAAAAGTGCTATTTAGAACTATTTATTTCACATCTGATATTTATTTATTAATCCAGCATGCAAATATTACGGTTCTTACAACAGCGTTAACATTCAACATTATCATATTACTTTTAGAATCACAAAAGATTCCGTATGCTCATTCGCATCGCAATTTGCAGTATGCTGCTCTTGTCCATTACTGCGGTTCTTAATCTAGCGTGATCTGTCACCAGAAGCCGATATCTTTTGTTCTCGAATGTTTAGTCCCATCCAAGTCATGTTCATTTACACTGCATTCGTTCATGGAGTTGCCCAGACAATGAAACACTTAAATCAGACAACACGGCATGTAGCGCGACGTCAAATTTATCTTAGCTGCCTTTTCAAAGACTGATTGTATGACAGAATGATGGGAACGGAGCATGCTGGAAAATATATTTGCTGCCTTGAAATGAACATTCGATGATGTCAACGGCTATCGTTGAAAACCCACGCTCAACTACGAATCGTGATATTGCTAATGTTTTGTGCTATGCAGTACCATGGACCCATAAATCAGTTATTCGTCTTTCCAAACCAAAATCCCCAGTCATATAATAAATTTCGGTCGAACTCAATAGATCATGGAAACCGTTAAAAAGGATAATCCTTTACAATTTAAAACAATTGCAACATTTTTTTTATTCCGAGTATAGAAACAATTTATCACTACATGGCTTGCTGAAATGTCTCATGCCATAACCATACTGTGAAATTGAATTGTATTTACTAAATATCATAGAATGAGTACAACTCTTCAATATTACCTCTCCTTCCAATTGATATAATATATTGTACATGTCCTTGGTATATTTAATATGGAATGAGCTATCCTCCTCATTACGTGATCAATATACAAGAAATGCCCCCAATTTTGCACATTCTCAAGGCAATGATGAGCCGAGATGCAGTGCATATAGCCAGACATTGAATTCAACTGATTTTAGAAACGAAAGCCGTCAACGTTATCGGTCAACAAGAGCTGACCGAACAGTTGTTCATTGCAATTTTTCACATGGCGAAGAGGCCAGTCAAGAAAATGGAATCTATAATACAACGCTTTTCTGTCCGTATCGCTATATAACACCACACCAACTGTAGTCTCCATACGATGAACATGGTCTGTCTGCACATTTCGTGTAACATACAGACTCACACTCCCACAAAGAAAAGCATTTAATTGCATGGTTGTTGTGTTTTACTGCCCACAATCTCGTGAAGCAACGGTACTTTCGAAGGTTCTCTATCAATGCAACCGTTCCGCTATGTGCATTTCACCTAGAAGTCCACTGTAATGGACAAGAGCAGAATCCTGCGGAACAAATTTTATATTGAGATGGAATGGACATTCGAAATCCTTTGTCATTCTAAAAGTAATATGCTAATGTTGCAAGTAAACGCTGTTTCAAGAACCGTAATGATTAAGTTTGAGAAGAAAATTGCCAAAAAAAACCCAGAACAAACAAAACAAACTGCGGGCAGAAAAATCACCCCCCCCCCCTTTCTGGGGGTAATGTTGTCACTTACCAAAAATATTTGAGCTTTCAGATTCTTACAATATATTATTAAAACCAGAAATGCTTGCCTCATTGAAAGAAAATATATGTGGAAATTATGCTATGATCATGATTAAATTTCAACAATTAAACTAAAATCAAAGCATAACCCGTGTTCAAATTTCATGATTTTGCGGTTAGTAGCACACGACTCATTAACGGCCAATTTGAAAAACGTGAAAAAAGTTTGACGCAGAATGTGGGGTAAGAGAATATTTAACGGTGTTTTAGTTTGTTTAGTTTTATTGATTTTCTGTGGATAGAACTGCACAGATACTATCTTTTTTTCACACCAGATACTATTGACTAATTGATCATTCTGTTTTTGCGAGCATAAACAAAATAAAAATGGGATCGAAAAGAAATATGTTTATTTACCACAAATGTTGGTTTTAAACGTGTATTTCGTCCAGCACTCATTAGTCAGCTGTGATCCATGCATTACAACAGTCCAGAGACCAATTGTTTACTAATGCAATCAGGACATGATCGCATTTTGTGAAAAATTATTTGTACATGTGAACAACAGTCAGTCACTTGAGAAGCTTTGTTTGGTTGATAACAGTTTCTTGTATTTTTTTCATTCCAGGTAATCCTTACAATAAACATTTGTCTGAAGGATCAACACAACCTTCTCTATCGACTGTTTAACTTCATCGAGCTAAACAATTGCCCAGTTTCCCGAACGCAAAGTTGGGTTTTCCCTAAACGGTTTTTCTTGTTCAAAATGGAAGATGGAAATTTCTCGTCGAGTGGAGCGAACATGACAGAATCTTTCCTGGGTGTTACTAATGTCACCGATACTACAATGAATGTGGACATTTGGACTGTCCCGGAATGGATCGCTTCGTATTGGTTCGACCAGGTTAGCCTGTTCATCCTGGCGATTATCGGCTTGACCGGAAACACTCTGTCCATCGTTACTATATTGCGCATGTCACCGGTGAGCTCTTCCTCCCTTTATGTAGTTTTTCTAGCCATAATGGATTCCCTGTCCCTGTCACTAAAGCTAATTTACCAACAGGTCACAAAGTACGACATCGGAATAGGGGATGCTGGCTGCAGAGCACTCTTACACCTTGCAAACACATCGGTTATGACAGCCAACTGGCTGGTGGTAGCCATGACGACCGAGAGAATGATCGCCGTCTGGTTTCCACTGCGCGTATCTGAGATCAGTACGAAAAAGACAACTTGCATGATCCTCGCGTTCTTCGTGATATTCTTCATGTGTATCAATGTCATATACCTATACATGTATTATGAAGGCTGGAGCGACTACTATAAGTTCTACTGTGCGACACTGCCGGAGTATGGAGCGTGGGTGAACGACGTGTTCTGGTTTGTCGATGCTTGTTTCTACGCCTTGATACCCTGCGCCAGCCTGTTTGTGTTAAACAGTTTGATCATCTTCGGGACCTGGAGTTCAATGTCTATTCAGAGAAAGATGACCCACAACCAAGACCATATTGATGAGAAACGAAAGCAGCAGAGTCAGATTACCGTCATGTTGGTCACAGTGTCGATCATGTTCACGTTACTTACACTCCCGAATGCTGTCTTCTTCATGACCAGCGCTAACTGGAAAACCAATACAGTCAGGGAATATGCTGTCAAGGCTCTCGTCGAGAGAATCATCCTTTTCTTCTCTGACCTCAATCACGCCATCAATTTTCTGCTCTATTTTCTCAGTGGCAGACGATTTCGTCAGATGTTCTTGAAGATGCTTGGCTGCCAAAGCACCGGGCAAAGGAAGAACATGTACGACACGTCACTTAACTCTAATGTCAGTGGAATGAAAACTTCCAGGGCTACGTTTGTTTCCAACGTCAGTGCCAGCGTGGAGTAGACAGAACAACCCCATGGCATAGACGTTTGCGATCCCATATAATATTATAACGTTTGATGTACTCTCATGTGATTCAGAAAATCTTGAAGCTGGTGATCGCACAAAAGGGTGTAGTGTGTACTTAAAACAAATTTTAAGTATTTCGAAAAACTGTGACCTTAACGGGCCAATTCAACATATATACCCTAGGATATATTCTGTAGCATATAGTCACCATATGAGTGAAACAAACTTGACTGTGACATTAATTCCCTCCCTGTAGCATATATACCCTGGTACATATATCCCAAGCATACATACCTTCTAATATATGTGACGTGAGAACCGTAATGTGCATATTTGGAGAAATGGGTCACTATAGGAATTCAAGTGCATGTTAAAAATATCTTAGCAAAATTCAGTCTCCTTTGTTTTGTGTGCAAAAGGTTGCATGATGCTGTACATAATGAGTGTCACATGTTTTCATTGAGCCTATTTGGGGTGAGCACAAATAGAATAGGGTGCCATGACATGACATCATTCATGGCGGTAGTCGTGCTCTGGTCGAACGTCTGTCTACAGCTTGGTAAGCGTGAGTTTGTAGCAAATTAGTACATGACGATCAATGATCAATCATGACTACAGTTGTTGTATTGATAAATGCCTAAGAAATGTCCGTCCTCAACATGAACAAATATACCCGCCTCTTAATTAGGAAGTGTTACTAGATATAGTGTTTGGCGTAAAAAAAAACATTATCGAGTTTTTTCTGGGTTCTTCATTTGCCACACCAAAGTTCAACCTGTGCATATCAATTGGGACTATTCAAGAGCGCGAGAGACGACCAATGACTCAGAAGGTCATTATAAAGCATGAATAGATCATCTGCAACGAATCATTGCAGATATTTGACTTCCGACTGCGATTCCTCCTGATTAGTAAAGTGTAAAAGTTTATGTCGTACTCCCGTTAGCTTTTCTCATGTGCCGGAAACTGTTAGCTTGAATTTATTCCAGTTAGGAACACCTGCGCGACAATATCTTCAATGATCCATTTACATAATCAGCAAGGTAGTATATAAATGTTTCCTATTGGATTATGGTTTTTGGGCTCACTAGTTAAAAGGCAGAAAATACACGATCAAAGCGACAACACTTTATCGATTGACCAGGTTGCTTTTGAATGCAACGATACTGAATCCATGTAGCTGATGTCAGCAACAGTTACCATATCTATGAAATTAACAAGAGAGCTTTAATAGAGGTTCAATTGCTACAATGTTATTTCTGCAACTATCTAGTGCATCTTTCAAATATTGAAGTAGTTTATATCTATGTACCAAGGCAGTTCCACAGTTGAGATGTTTTGAATATTACGTCTCCATTTGACTGCATATATTCATGAAGGTATTACATAAAGTGTTTTATTGTTATCGAAAATAGAACATTAGGGTAGCATGGCTAATCGCTGAGCTTACAATGTTCATAAGAATGAAAATATATCTCTTTAAATACATACACTGCACACACAGTTATATTTACCATACATTTGATCCAGTGGAAAATGCTTGCAAAGGATTGCTAAGATTACTTACAATACATTTCTCATACAATTTAGCTGCAACCATTTCCTACTACATCAAATGTATGATAAATGTAAGATTTATTAAATGACGTTAACCTTGCTATATTAGTAATTGAGAAGATTACACGTACATGTATATTGTATTAAAGCTGTCTGTACTGGAGCAGAAAATAGTGATTAAAGTGATTAAATCAAATGATAGTAAGTGGGAGACCAGCACCTCTCTTCAGAACATATAATTGCAACGAAACCTTTAATATGTATTATTGTCATTATACACCCCATTATAGGGAAATCGATAAAAATAACATAAAAAAATAACAATAGAATTTATCCTTAGCGATGCACTGTTTTTTGGTCAAATTTTCAGATAACACGTAAATTACTCTTATTGAGGTAAATACAAATCACACGATGGGGGTCATCAGTTTCGTTCTCTGTCTAATGCACTTTTCCCCCTATTTTCCTATCTATTACCGCGATACTTTTATTGAATTAAAATGTTTGCCATGACAACACATTTAGTCTAATTTAAATAAATTTGGTCATGCATAAGATGTAATATAACATGTTTGACAAAGAGTATATACATTCAGTGCACCGTAATCTTTTTTTCTTTCCTGTGTGAAATGTTTTAGGGCCTGTGCCTAAGGTGTGAGTCTGCAAAGCAAGACCTTTACTGAAGATGACCACTTTTCTCGCTTCGCGAATGCGATTCAACTTTTGGTATGCGTTTTAATGTATTCTTTGTTCATATAAATATAATGGCTATCGATTGGCCGAATTCTTGTCCTTGTAGTCGTCGGCACAAATAATAAAGACCCTCTACGCGACAATCTCTTGTTTTCCAGGGAGTAAACTGATATTTTTCTACCTGTTGTGATTTTAAATTCATGTGTACATAGCAAGGGGGTATTTTTTCATTAACTTATCAATGGCGCTGTTTACACTGGTAGACAAGCTGAACCCCATTTGCAAGAATGCTTGGTGAGGCTGTTACGAATGTTTCGGCATACGAATCTTTGTATATTCACCGTTATACGGAAAACAGAATACCCTTTTTTTGTAAGATCAGAATGTGTTGTTCTCAAGCGCGGCAGAACCATTGTAATATTGGAACGATGTATGTGATTGTTTGTGTGTGTGGTGGTGAGGGCGATTGATGTGATAGTGAGACGTGAGGAAGGACTCCCAGAGGATGTAACTCTCCCGCAAAACTGGAGTTCCAGGGTTCGCCCCGGAAAAATTGTCCCGCACCTCCTCCCCGGCTTACGCCGCCATCGTATGAAGTTTCAGTCTCAGCCCATTCTAAGTGCCTAAAGCTATCGCAAAGACACTTCATCTTAAGATCAATGGTCAAAGAAATCAATTGTAAACACTTTTTCTGGCCCGACCCTGACTGGGACATAGCTTATATGTCGAAGTAGATGAATTTCCTTTAGAACTTCCAAGAATTAAACTATCACTGCAATATATCACAAAATTGCGATCAAATCACTCGAATCATGCATATAACTGTGTTTTCAAACCTCAGTTCGTGGATTTCTATTTAAAGAAACCCTTCATTATTCCACCTCGTGGAATTCGTATGAAACCACACATTGTGGCAGCTAGTATGAAGCTTAGTCAAATTTTACCTACTAAACTCTTACCAATTCCACCATGGCAGAAACCAGAAGTAGATATTACATTAACGAAATATAAAAAGGCTGACACGAACCAGGTTGTGTCTAAACAAGAATTTGGTCTGCTGAGAGAAAAATACAGATCCCGTCAGGCTATTTATACAGATGGTTCTAAAGATGGTGAGAGTGTAGCATGTGCCATTATCTTTTGTTCCAAAACTAAAACCTGTCGACTAGCAGGTAAGAGTTAGATCTTCGCTGCAGACGCAAAAGCTATATTGTCGGATTTGGAAGGTATTGAGTCCACTGGAAGTAAAACATATGTTATGCTCTCAGATTCACTGTCATGCCTTCAAGCGATTAAAAGTGGACCTTCAAATCATTCCACCATCTTGAATAGTCTAAAGTTATATGACTGGTTTTGATCAACAGGTTTTTTTTTGCTGGTTGCCTAGTCACGTTGACATCAAAGGTAATACTGAGGCTGATAGAATGGATAAGAGAGCCCTAGATAATGAGGCTCATCCTGTTAGAATCCCATATCGCGATGTCAGACCCTCTATATGTACTTATATGAGAAAGCTGTTTCAATCTTTATTGGATGCTGGGAATAATACGAAAACTTCATGAGTTCAAAAAATTATAGACATGCGGATCTGAACAGACAGGAACGTTTCGATCGAGCCATGATCAGGAGATGTAGAATCGGCCATACACTTTTAACTCACGAACATTTACTAAAGAGCCAGTCCTAAGGTGTATTCCATGCAACGAAGATCTCACAGTGAAACGTATTCTTATCAATTGTATAGATTTCAATAATGTAAGAGATTCTTTTTATCGAGCAGCTACTTTAGAAGATCTTTTTGGTCGGGTGAGGGAGGACTGTGTCTTGAGTTATTGAGAGAAATCGGTTTGTTGCATAAGTTTTAATGTGTGTATGTTTTAATGTGTTGGATTACTAAGTTATTAACTTGAATACTTAGAATTTTGTTTAATTGTCGCTATATACTGAAATATTGCTGAGCGCGACGTTAAACCATAATACTCTCTCTCTCCTACCCTAGACATTGTTTATCTCTCTACCAATGACTCCCATCTCGAATTTGACAGGAAATCCTGTGATAGGGAATTATTCTGGATACGTTTCGAATGACAACTTTAGAGGGGTTGACAATATAACAAACATCCAATATTACCCTACTATTTAAGCATCAAATTCGAAGACATGTTGAGAGACCGCTTACTAGAGGATCGATTCACGATCATATTACATTGACGTACTCAGTTTGTTTGATTAACGCACACCAGAGTAAATATTGTTTGAATGCAGTTTTTATGCGTTACCGCTGAAGAATCTAATAGTCTGTGTCCAACAATCTGCGTTGACGAACTAATTCCTACACCATCACTAAGTTATGAAAGAGCCGGGCTTATAGCTTTATCTGTTGGATGTAGTACACATTTTCAGAATATTGATTTCAACCCCAGAAAATTATAACACAGCAAAGTACCCGGGCCTGACCACATGATAATTCTCCTCCTCCTTATGAAATGGGTACAACCTTTCCAACAAACTGACATATGCGGATTGGCGGATCCGTTGAGCTTTTTGGCGGGACGGGCATCGAGGTCAACCTTTGTCAGCAGCAGTTTCGCGCGTTTCTTTCAGGTGTTCATTCTACATATAGAATATGTAACAAAAATCCACATGGTCGACCCTATGTTTTGACTACATTTTTATGTCACGCAGACACGGGGAACACGGCGAGAAATTTTATTGAAATCACGGAAATGGAGGGAATGTGGCTTATTTTTTGGTCATTTTAATAGATTTCCATAAAATATGGAGTAGATTCCGGGGGAATAAAATTTGCCCTGGGTTAAAAATGCATTACTGGCTTTTATCTTGAAATAATTGTATGAGCATTCCCTACTACAAAATATATACTTTTAGAGCGATTTCTGGAGGGTTTGCCAAGTACTGAAGACGGAGGGGCTGTACCAAGGGTCTATTTTTAGAAACGATGGGTCCGCTGTGCCCCATTCAGCACACCTGACAGACAACTTCAAAATGACAAATTATCCCATGGGGTACACGACTAAATGTTGGCACAATGTTGCTTTCCGCAGACATTATTCTAGTTTTCGTGTAAATTTTCCTGTGATAAATATTCCAGACAAAATTTAAATAAATATGATATCAACCATTCCTTCCAAAGATGAATAACAGCCAATCAACAGACGCCCTAATTTTCAGAGGTGTTTCATCTTCTACCCACAGCAATGTTGACGGACTAACCTATAAGGTTGTAAGTACCGAAAGGCGGTCCATCGTCATCCTTGAATAATGTCTGCATCTGCAATATTTCATTCGGACAAGTTTGAAACGCACGAAAGAGTGCCAAATGACTATAAAAGCTAACACATCAGACGATTTAGCTTTGTTCAGAACCAATTATTATACCCTTACCGTCTTACTTGACAAGGACACATTGTGGACCGACTTTGCTTCCTCCAAGTAAATGTGCAACAACGGGAAAATAATATTGCACAGATTAGCGAAATTCGTATTTCTGTGTTTATAATGTGAGAGGATTTTCGGGATTTCGAGAAATTGTTTATTCTGAACAAGTTCGTCAGCGATTCTTCAGTCGTCGTGTAATTGTACTAAGATTTGTGGGACAATCATTCCAGTCTGTAACCTCAAATAAGAACTACTGTTTTTTTTTCACGGCTAATGATCTTTTCCTTGTAATATGCGCAGAACATGCGCAGTAGATGTACCACTTTATTCAACCTGGACCTCATTTGATTGTATCAGGCCACTAATATTTTCGCTGCTTGTAGGTATTAGTATCAAAAATCACCAAAAATCTAGAAGCCTCTCGCTGCATTAATCCAGCTCGCCTGACAATAGTGACCTTGCGGGACATAAACTGTGAAACTCTTGATGGAACTTCACCATGGAAATTTCAACTTACCCCCAACTTACCGCTGTCCGAATTGTATTCAACTTGTAAACAGGGAGACCTCTCATCACACTGATCATGTGTCCTTCTACTATGCTTTCCTCAAAGTGGCCCAAATCAACAAAAGTAAGTAAAGTTTGAACCCTCATCTGTAATTTGAAATATCATATACTTGGACTCCGTTACGGAAGTGATTAACTCTGGTCTGATGCCTGTCAGGCATGAGACCAATGTTGAAATAAAGAATGCTCTCATCTAAGCAAACATCACCAATCCCCAAGCTACCCTGAGAAGTGACAAATAAAACTATGTAGTGTTAGAAATTAGCACAAGCTTTATTGAAATCAACATAACAAGTGTGGTGGGAAACGATGATGGTGTACTGACAAAAAGTCATATGACCCCCACGGACAAATATATCGACTACATATTTCTAAACAACATCACAAGAACAAAAAGTGAACTCCGCGACGATCTGTATCCCAGTCACGCAATCACTGTAGCTGTCTTTGTGGATACATCGACCGACACGGCCTCCAGCACTGGCTCGAGCGGCATTAGATACAAATACTTCAGTACGAAGATGTAATAGCCAGTATCAAGTCATCTGTGCGAAATTGATGGATAATGTGATCGCCAGATAATTAAAAACGCCCCAAACGAGGGAGTATTTATTGAATGCAAGCTCGTATTCAGAACAAATGCCTGTGAGAAGCTTCATTCTCCATCGTGTTTACAAGTAGCAAAACTAGGAACCCCTTTTATCATTTTCTCTCTCCAGGCTGTTGTGCAAACACAAAGTGTGATATCTCACTAACCTGTATATATTTTCTCATCTAGTAAAAAGCATCAAGTAGACCTTTCTTCTGCCAATAATATAAAGTACAAGGTACTGATTAGATAAGTTAAAAACTATTTTAAATTATTTTTTTATCATTTCGATTCGAGTTTTATGAAATTTCTCAAATTAAAACTTAAAAATAAATAAAAAATAATTCAAAATCCGACTAAACAATCTGTATAAAAGCTGTTAATTTGTACTACATTGAGTATAAATGTCCTTCTTGACAGGGGTTAATTTTCCGATGTAATTGGTGGGTCATCCCAGTAATCTCTCACTGGCCTTAAAATTTGAAGACGTGACAAGTGACAGCAATATACACTCTTTGCACAACACATGCAACAATATAACACAGTTGTTAATTGTATACACAACCCCTTATAGAGAATGTATGTTAGTTTCAGTTGGATGAAAATATAGGTCATCAACATCTTCCTGGCAGTAATTAGACAGATGCGAATATTAAATATCAATTTTATAATAATAATATTATTACAAAAGGTCATTCGACCTATGTTCCTTGCTGCCCACAAGATTACCAATCTGAATAGGAATAAAAATGATAAATTTATTATTCAGGAGAGCATCATCAACAATCTACAGTATGAACAATACCTCAGAGGCCCTCCATGATAGCCAGAGCTGAATGATTGGGGCCGCTCTCTCACCTAGACCTGTGAAAAGTTTAAAGACAATGGATATTGAATCGGAGTATACCCCCAAAACCTGCAGGACAGACCCTGTGCTAAAAAAGCAACAATTCAAACAAACAGAAGTCAAAATATACCAGAATTTGAAATATACAAAGGACAATTAGACGTTGCATTACAAGACAACACATTTGAAAAATCGGTTTTGTCGGACATCCAGTTGGAGTTTGCCTAGCTTGACAATAGCAGTCAGGTTAATTAATGACTAAATAAATTGATTTAATTTTCCTCACTAAACTTTCAAATACAAAACGCATGTTGAGTATTCTTTGTATATGGAACAAACATCTGAAGTTTCACAGATGATCCGATTATTATTAAAAGGCCTCCATTTTGTCACAGATATGGCCTGAGGATACAAGAGATATTACCCATCATTATAATTATGATGCTGATTTCACCAACTTCGACATTCCCTTTTTTAATTAATAATTGAAAAAGTATTTAAAATTAATTTTGAAAAATTAATTTAATAACATAAACTCCAATACTGTATGTTGTTCATGAGTCAGCCTGGAGAAAATGGGCTGATTAAGTCAAAAATACAGCCATATTGATAATAGAAGTGCTTTGGTAAAGTGTGGAAATTTGTCTTGGCAGGCATCAGATCACTAATATTTTCATTATTCCAAAGATCTAGAAGCCTCTCGATGCATACATTCACTTGGCATGACAATATTAACCTTCAGTATTCACATCAGCTGTGAAACTCTTGATGGAAGTTCTTCATGGAAATTTAACTTACTAGTGGCACTTTGTTGAGAGGTATGGTTAGATTATCAGAAGAACTGTATTGCGATCGACACTTTGGTTCAGTCAACTTCTTGTCCGGGAGATATTTTGGTGCAAAGCCAATTAAATGACTATGATGTGTTCGCAAGCAGTTTTTAATTCCAAATGGTTACCAGTGCCACTTTCTCAGGGAAAATGCTTTTCATTCGCTTTGCTGTTCGTAGGAATTTGACCAATGCATCAACCATTGTGGACGAGACTGTATCATATTAGTATAGTTTGGCTAACAGAAACAAGTAGTTCCCTGCGCCGATTTTAGATTTTTCATATAAAGAAGCACAATCGCTTACTATGTGGAACAGATTACATTATGCAGACTTTCATCTAACCGTTTAACCAAACCATCTAATGGGGTGGGATGGAGGCATCATGGCCCCTTATCAAATCTTCGGAACGACAAAAAACTGAGAGCTGACACTCGGTGACTGTAGTTCGTCATATTGGAGTCATTTTTATCCTATTTACATAACACTCAAGGCAGAGGATCATGGGTAAATTCAAAATGTGGGCCTTATGGGGTACCAAAGATGTTATGTTTTCGTAATTTTTCATCAAAATTCCTGCTTTTCCGCTCCGACAGGCCTGGATAGTTCCCAAAAGCCCACATCAGATAGCATTAATCATGATAGGATCTTGAACATATATCACTTATGTACCTTGAGTTCACGGTTACTTTCATTCAGTCGCGTGAGCATGTCGCCAGAAAAGGTGATCATGGACTACAGCTTCCCAACGAAACGTCCTCGAGTTGACTAAGGTTACTTAGAAAGCTGTTCGAAATTTAACGCGATCATAATCGAATTTGTGGTTCAAAAACGCGCTTGAAAGGACGAATAGTCTCCGCCGGTGTCATCGTTCATGGTCCATCCCCCTAACACCGAATAATGTCGAGAAATACCCGTATGAGCTACAGGTTGCTCGCCGTTGGCTTGGCATCGGCATTCGATCCTTGACCCAATGGTAATCTTGAGCAATACGATGTGACAGTCCCCACTATGCTCTCTATTCGCCACCATACTCTGGAAGAAATCGGTGACGTATAAAGAGCGTTGATTGGTTATTTCTTTCGTGGGAGGAAACCCACACTCCCAGGGGACGATACTCTCCTTGAGGAGATTGTATAATTCTAAAGTACATAAACTCTGAATGAATTGAGAAATTTCAGGAATAATGACAAAATTTCGCTAATCGAATTAGTAGTTGTACGTACAATTGGAACATATTGGTCTGAGTGGATTTGTTTTTATTCATACTCAAACTCCAGACAGCTACGGAAGGACTGTTGTCACATCCCTGGCCCGATTTGCTACAAATTATTTATCCGAAATTACGTGACTGCGTCTGATCGATATAATTTTGTGGACTTTCGCGATGGTTCTCAGGTTCAACCGATAGCTGATGCCATTCGTAAGAACTGGTGGTGACATGTCACTATCTTTTTAGGCTTATTCAGATTATAATAGAGTATCAATATTCTGCCTAAGGAGAGTAGCGGTATGATCGGAGGTCGACGTTATTTCCGAGCGACTATAGACTGATTGAGTTCAAAACTTTCTTCAGTACATGCAAGGAATATCATTCATGAATTAATTCTTTTATAGTTGATCGAATTTCTCATTAATAAAATCTGTGTTAAGCTTGGCAACATTATATACCAACAGCATTTCAATAACCCAATTAGTACTAACTGTGTGCCTCTTTCAGTAGACCTACAGTTGTTCTATTATTAATACGACTATATGGAGAAATTACAAAGAATACAAATGATGATGTCAAAGTCTCATTCACCAAGCGCTAAAAAGACGATCTTCTTGATTTGAATATTCAGGTGACGCCATGAAGGATTTGGGGGCAACCACCGATAGTTCAAAATAGTCCACTTGAACAAATTTCAAGTCAATCTTTTAACAGGGTGTGAGTGATTATGATTTAACGTCGTTTTCAACTGTATTTCATTCATATCACGCCGTTGGCTCCTATTTCTTTTCACACCCGGGAACCCCATGGTAGGGTCGTATTCGTTTTTACACCAAGGAACCCCACGGCTGGATAATAAAGAGCTACATTGATATCACCGGCAGGTGAGCGAAGACGTGGTTCGCAATTCGGTTCTTTTTTCTGTCTCTCTTCTCTATCTCTTAAGCCTATAAAATATTTTGAATCAATGATAAATGGACTATGTTTGAACTGAAGTTCCCACAATTATCATAAGTTTAAGCATAATGGTCCTTTCTTGAAATACTATGATAATTTGATCCGCATTCATTGTATTTACTCCAGTTATCAATAGATTAAACCTCTCAACAGGTTATCATAGTGGAGAGGCCAGGAGAACCAACCGCTATTTGAATACTCGTGTCGCAGTTCTTTGTTTAATTGAATTTTGTGCAAGTCACGGATTTAGGCCTAAACGTTCTCTCGAGTTGTCTCTACAAAAAGGAGATGATTACAAATTCGACGTTGTTAACTCAATCTAGTAGTATAATACAATAAGAGTAACAACATTTGCTACATCCTGTTTAAAATGTGACGATATTACCAGTCACCAAATATTTGCTCGACAAGGCCATACCAGGGAGCGTCAGTGCTCTCTCGTCGACTTTATGACAAAAGAGATGATTACAATTTCGACATCGCAAACTATCCCTTTCTGTACAGTAATATTCCAGTGGGACCTGCATATGTCGTATACATATATCGACTGGTAGCATTTGCTAGATCCTGTGTTAAATGTGACGATTTTAATCAACGTCACAAAACATTATTGCAGAAAGTTGTGCAATACCACCAAGCGCCTTCACTCAAAGTTTCTCAAATTTTGCCATACTTACCGCATGCTGATAGCAAAATACGAGCGTAGCGTGCAAGATCTATGGCGTTACGTTTCGTAACTTGTGTCTTATTCCGCTCAACCCGGTGCTAGGGACCGTATCAACCTATGTACTTCAAGATCCTCATGGTGTTCATATGAACAGCCACAATCAAAGCGTGGCTGAGATACATCATTCTCTAGATGACGACTTTACAACCAATATCATATAGATTAAGTATACGGATCAGCGATACGGATTTGATATTTTTGGAACATCATGTCTTGGCGGCATCATTGAAAACTGTTGACCGCTTCTCTCTTGCAGGAAATTAGCCTATGTTTGTGTATACTATGATTGTCCTTTTGAATTTGCTGCTAATGCTGTTATATGGAATATGGAAAAGGTCTTTGGATTATGGACGCGGATATTCTTTAAAGGACGACGGCTGAATTATGAATGACGGACCAGGCGCTTGTAGTTCACTCAGTTTCTACAATGTGTTGATAAATATCAGACGATCTTAGTGTCCATGATCTTTGGTGCTACGCTTTGTAATTTGCGTCTAATTCCGTAGGCTAGGAGCTCTATGAAAGTCGCGTAACTAAGATATTTATGATTTCCATCTAAAGCGTAATTGGGCTAAAATATACTCTAAATAAAGGACTGAAAAATTCTTATCAGTGATATAGATTTCATGCTTTTGTTTTATGGATTTTATTTACAATACGAACGTCATGATTGCTGGCCGGCATCTGTTAACTGCTTAACTGCTTCTCTCTTAAGTTATGAAACAACATATTTGGATTATAAACGGAGATGGACGGTAACTGGCTACAGTTAGCGAATCTGACGCTACTATTGTTTTGCTACCGTGGTAGAGAAAACAGCACCTGACTGAAATATGGCAGCCGTTCGAGCAGCTAACTATACGAGAGGGCAAAACAAATCGCTCTTAAGCCCAACAAATTCAACGGTTAATCAGTTTTCCTGAAAGATAAACGACGTACTCAAAGCACAAGTTAGATGACACCATTAATATTCCTTACTTATTATCTACTAAATTTGTCTGGCGCATCTCCCTAAAAATATATTCCCAATATATCGCGGCAACAAGTGAACTACCTTGCTGGAAACAATGATTTGTCCTGTCAAATTTATATAAAATCATCCAATTGTGCAAAAAATCTAACTTTTCCTGTAACAGCTGATTGCAATGAATATCTTCAAATAAAGACCCAGAATGATATGATTCCCTGTTGTCTACCGTACTCTAAGTTATCCTGTATCTGTGACCGTAAGAGTGCAAGTGTGTCTTAACATATCCCACAATGCAGTTGTCAGTAGAAATGCACCCCACCACGAATCATTCATCCCGATTGCGTATGTTAAAACTTCATACAATAAGTGTTACCAAAAATGTTGAATTGCGCAATGGCTATTCTGAATTAAATGCTGACAAATCAGACTATTCCCATACACGAACTGATATAACTAAGTAATATGGCCATGAAATATGGTGCGTATTATCTCAAGTTAAGATCCTCAAATTGGAGGAGTTCCGGTTACCAATGGAAAGCCTTGGTAATACTGGAGGCTATGCTCTGATCATTGACCATTGAACCCCAGAAAATTTAATGGCAGTCCATGCGAACAATGTGGTGAGCTCGGAAGCTCATAACGAACAAAATATCCATCATCCGGGCCCATCCAAGTTTCCAGAAATCTTTTTTTGCCACTGAAAATTGTTATTGAGAAGAGTGTAAGTGCCCAACAATACACCAGCAGCTGTTTTCAACAACAAAAACAACAACAACAATACTTATTATATACTTATTCGACCGGCACATCTCCAGAAAACTATGTTCCCAATAGTTCGCGCAACAGGTGACCTACCTTGCTGAGAACAATGATTTTTTATTCAACATTTGAACACATTATGAGCAGCTCGTTTTCCAACAAACCCGCCTGACAGACGATCACACCGCAGAAACCCAAAATGTAAAATCAGTCCATTGCGGTACCCGACAAAAGTTGTCACAATGTTGCTTTCTACAGACATTGTTCTATTGTGTACCATGCAGAAAGAATTTAAATTCGTACGCATTATAGATACCTTATCGATTTAGCGAAATACATTACTGAAGCTGAATTGGAGCGATATGCAAGAGGCGGGAAAAATTGACGAGGTCTGACGACTAATAAGCAACCATATGACTCCATAGAAAAGATTACCTCGGCACCTCACATTCAGACCCGAGAATAATATGAAACAACAGTACTGGAGTTTATATGGAGAGAATTACAAGTTATTTCAAGCGTGAAATGTTATCAATATCACGGAGTACGGTAGTCAGTTTGTAGAGTTCAGTTTGCTATACACGCTGCAAAAATGGAAAATTTATTTGTGACGAGCTTCAAACTAGACGATTAATTAAAATGATCAGGCTTTAGGGAACATACTGTAGTTTAGATTTGTATGTCCTCTACCTCAAGTCGATCCGAAATCGGGCTGAGTCTGTTATGCTGCGATATCGCAGAACGACTGCAAAACGACTGCCAGAGAAACTAAGGACCAAGCTTAGAACATTGTCATATGAGGCCTTCCTTTTCTGGAAAGTCGCCTTTCAGCGAAGCAGAGGTGGTTCCCCCTGAAAGGGGAAAAGTGAGTATCAAAATGTAATCTGAGAGAGAATACGAATACGTTTACATTCGATTAAGCACAATACGTAGCGGTGTTTGTTTTGCAGATATCGCAGCCGATCTGAGATGGCCGATCTTCTATTTTCTCAATGAAGTCGGCTGCGATATCTAAAAGTCAGAAAAATTCACTGTGTGAAGGCAGTGTGAAAATCGGCTTGCCAACTCGATCACACCGCCGCTTTGTACCGATCAGTTCAAACTGAACCAAAATTAGAACGAGATTGGCCAATTTTTTTATTATTTTAACTTGAACCAAAATCAGGGAGAAACTTGTCAAGAGGAAATTGTGAGAAATTACGAAAATGTAACCGGAGAAAGTTGTTTATAATTACAACACATATAAGGGAAGTGGGAAGAGGTGCCGACATGCTGACTTCACAGTATAGTCTTCTGATTAACCAAGTCTAAAGCACATACCAAGAATCTAACGATTCGTGATATGTGTTGTATCTCAGGTACGCTTTTATTGTACCTGTAAATGTGGCAACTTGAATTATATGACCACACGGCCCCTAGCACCGGCATAAGCGGTATTAGATACAAATCTAGAAAGCTATGATGGAAATGCTCTGACAACTCGTATACTGGTAATTGGTGAGTTGTTCCGCTGTGACAACTCGTACATTGGAGATTGGTGAGCTGTATCGTCGTCAGATGTAAATGACGGCATTTAACACAATAGACTAGTCTGTAAGGCCCGATGTCGACCTAGCATCAACTCCCCACAAATGCCAACATATATCAAAGACCAAAAGGTCTGTACAGGGGGCGGGCCTCTGGGATGAAACGTCCACCAGCAGAATCTCGCCATATACAGGTAAAAATTACAAGACATATACGGGAAGTGGGAAGAGGTGCCGACATACTGACAGAGCCACATGACTTCACAGTATAGTCTTCTGGTTAACCAATTCTAAAGCACATACCAAGAATCTAACGATTCGTGATATGTGTTGTATATCAGGTACGCTTGTATTGTACCTGTTCATGTGGCAACTTGAATGATATGACCACACGGTCCCTAGCACCGGCATAAGCGATATTAGATACAAATCTAGAGAGCTATGATGGAAATGCTCTGAAAACTCGTATACTGGTAATTGGTGATAGTATATTACATATAATTACCGACTTGAGTAATTTGATAGTCATCAAACCGTATTCTCTAAAAAGGATTCCCGCATAGTACTTTTTGAGAGGGGTACACAAATGCAGTTATTGTTTGCCTGTCTCAATACATTTTGCCTATCTCTATATTTTTATATCAATATAATTGCAAATACAAACCAATTATATTGCGAAGACTCAAATCATCAAATTTTAACATGGGTATATCGTTTTCAGTTCTAACCTATTTTTGACTATAAACTATACATCTGTGCGGCAATTTACAACAATATGTTATAGGAAATGAATAGTTTTGCATGATAAAATATTTTTTACTGATATAAAGAACACTTATAATCTCTATGGATAGTTTGCATGCGGCATGGTGCTAGTTTCAACTGATGAAGAAGAAATTCAATTCTCTAAGAGTACCATGGAAACGCTTAAGATTTTAACTACAAATACTACATCGGTTTTGAGAGTGTACACGTCAAATAATCGATTAGCCACTAGCCTACCGGTATAACTGCAGTTTGAAGTAATAATCTAAATAATTTGCATTTATTGTAATCAGATGCATTTCACTGCTTCCCGGAAAACATCAATAAGCATAATAATACATTTTCCATACGATTGGTCTGTGTAGCTATCTGTTAATGTAAACCAATAACGAAGTTTTCCTTAATGAAAACGAATTCCCAACAGACATTATTACAGCCTAAACATGGCTCCACAGCATGAAAACGAATAGTTACTAATTGCCTTATCAATTCGATGATCTATGACTGGACATTTCCGCGGATGCGTTTCTTCACGGAAATCATCAAACACAGATTATTACGAAAGCCAAGAGGGGACTTTTGACTTTCGACTTATGATTTCCGACTTCCGTCTTCTTCTTTTTTTTTCTTTTGTATCGTATATATTACATCGTATTGTATGAAATATAGAAATAACACAATATCATTAATATGGCATATTGTGCTTGAAAAGTTGAACATGTATTTCTAACAATCAGATAAGCATAAATTTTTATCTTGAGCTATGTTCTGATTACTAAAATGTAGTAATGAAAGGCCTAATTTTGTCATGTCAAAGCTAAATCATATTATACGATCGTATCATTACTCTAAATATAATTAACAAATAATATAAATATTTGCTTGTATCAAGAGATTTTAGTTCCCCTCCCCTACCTTCTCCAAACCTTTAACATTCTTGATAATTTTGGTTATTTAAAGGGAAAGAAAAATTTAAACTTTCGTGGGAGAGATATGTTGTTGCCATATTTTTCTGAAAATTGCCACATTGTTCTGAATTTTTTTTGTTTTTTTTTGTTTTGTTTTTGTTTTGGTTTTACGTTTTTGCATGAAAATATTCCCATTCGTCAATGAGAATCTTTCTGGAACTGGTACAAATTTGGTATGCAAATGAGTTTTGGTGAGTTAATTGGATAGACAAATAAGATATTTAGGATTATGATAGCTTTGTTTTCCACTCATTAGCATTGTGCTAGAAAGTGTCTTAGCTGAAATGCTATGATTTTTAATGAATATGAGTTACAAAGACCTTTGCTACTCCATATTCGGTAATTAGATTTCATAACTCGTGTAATTTCCAAAATAAAGCCCTTAGTGACTTGTTGATATGGGAACCGTATTCCTATAAATACTTATAACTTTCCACATACAAACACTAGTTATAAATAAGCAATATTATAAAGAAAGAGATTAGACTGATAGCTTTGTGACGGTATACAGCTAGTTCATTATCTTGATTTCATTTGGTGACATCACCAAATATCATTTGCAATAAAATCCCCCAGTAGAAGATTTAGATTTCAAACCCCAATATCCCTGTAACGGTGGCCTAAAGTGGCCCTGGAACATTCGGGTTCCATTTTAAATTGCCAATACCAGTACTCAGAAAGACCAAAGCACAAAGTCACAGACAGAATTTTGAGTATTAAGTTTATCATGTAAGTTGCAAGGCGTGAATGGATGTCCAAAAACTCTGTAAAAATCTGATGCCAGAAATCAGAAGTAGCGGTTTTCGTAGATTAACGTAATGGAATTGGCAATTTAATAATCAAAATAATCAAATTAAAGCGTTGTAGAAAAGTGTAAGATTGTAGAAAAGTGAAATATTTTGATCGAAACAAATGTTAATCAATTAGTTGAGCTGCATGGTACGATCTTATGGTGTGATCGAGGTTCCATTGATAATGAGGTGTTAAATGAAATAGATCCACTTGCAATAAAACCGATCAATCGACTTAGGGTCAATGTTGTTACTTTGGTGAGTACATTATGACATACGGTGCTACATTATATGATAGTGTTTTGGGCCATTTACACGTTAATTCAAGTTAATATCTGGACAATGCTGTCTAAGAAACCCTCCATTATTCCACCTCTTGGAATTCGTATGAAACCACACTTTGTAGCAGCTAGTATTAAGCTTAGTCAAATTTTACCAAACACGCCCTTACCGATTCCACCATGACAGTTAGCTAAACCAGAAGTAGATATTACACTAACGAAATATGAAGAGGCAGACACGAGCCAGCTCGTGTATACACAAGACTTTGGTCTACTGAGAGAAAAAATACAAATCGCATCAGGTTATTTATACAGATGATTCTAAGGATAGTGAGAGAGTAGCGTGTGCTACCATCTTTTGTTCCAAAACTGAAACCTGTCGACTACCAGGAAAAAATTCGATATTCACTGCACAAGCAAAAGCTATATTGTCAGCCTTGGAAGGCATTGGCTTCACTAAAAGGAAAAAAATATGTCATATTCTCAGATTTAATGTCATGCCTTCAAGCGATTAAAAGTGGAACTTCAACTCATCCCACCATCTTGAATATTCTACAATTATATGACTGTAGATTTGATCAACAGATTGATGTGTTTTGTTGGTTGCCTGGTCACGTTGGCATCAAAGGTAATACTGAGGCTGATAAAATGGCTAAGGCAGCCCTAGATTATGAGGTTGATATTGGAGGGATTCCATATAACGATTTCAGACTCTCTATCTGTACTTATGTGAGAAAGTTGTTTCGATCTTTATGGGATGCTGTGAATAATAACAAACTTCATGAGTTCAAAAAAAACTGTAGGCTATACTCATCTGAACAGTCAGAAATGTTTCGATCAAACCATGATCAGGCGACGTGGAATCGACCATACACGACTAACTCACGAACATTTACTAAAAAAAAGAGCCAGTCCCAAGATCTCACAATGAAACATATTCTTATCGACTGTATAGATTTTATGATTGTAAGAGATTATTTTTATCGAGCAGCTATTTTAGAAGATCTTTTTAGTCGGGTGAAAGAAGGCTCTATGTTAGGTTATTGGAGAGAAATCGGTTTGTTGTATAAGTTTTAATGTGTGTATGTTTTAATGTGTTGGATTACTAAGTTACTAACTTGAAATATTTAAAATTTTGTTTGATCGTCGCTATGTAACTGAAATATTGTTGAACGCGACGTTAAACCTTAGTTCTCTGTCTCGTTTTCTCTGTCTGGCCTCGATGGCAGCAGGTGGTGCATCAATCCGTGGCTGACCGCATGAGCTCCGGTTCGTCACTCCCAGATTTTTAATTTAATTTAACCCAGAATATATTTCTAATCGATGATGCCTGGTATATTTTCGACCCGAATTTGCCAAAATTATCATAAACCTAAGCGTAGTGGGCTTTCCTTGGGATAGTAGAAATGTTTGATCCATACTATCTTATTTACACCAGCTATTAATATTTGAAAAACCCGATCCATGTTATAAACATAGGAGAGAGATCATGACAACGAACAGGGGAGAGATCATGAGAACGAACCGTGGCTCACGCGGTGGCCCACATGCTGTGCACCTGTCGCCGCCACACGGACAAGACTGCATTGTCCAATGATTAATGTGGAAAGGGTGGATTAATGGTTATTAATTGTAATGTATCAAATTGTGCAATTATATTATGCCTTTAACTGTGACATGGGGCAGTTCATTAGAAGTTATAGCATTTTAATAATCAGAACGTAGCTCCAGATAAACCTTTGAGACTCACTATCTGATGGTTAGAAATACATGCCGCAGCTTTTCACAATATGCCATAATAATTGTGTGTTTCCTATTATAAAATGCAATGCATTATAATGAAGTCGGAAGTCAGAATACGGAAGTCAGAAGTCGGAAGCTAAAAGTCAGAAGTCGAAAGTCTGAAGTCCCTTCTCGGCTTTCGTGACTAACGCAACGAACCCGTAAATACACTCAAATTGTCATTTCTGCACTTTGCTCGATGAGATATTGATGCGCTCAGCCCATCGAATATATAGGCACGGCTCTTGTGAGATATGCGACACTCATTCTAAAAATCATTAGATTCGGCAGCGGATACTGAAGCGCCATACACCGCCAAAGTGGAGCTTAAACTTCATACCGTTTACAGAGAACGGGTACGCCCAGTTTAATGACATTGCATATTCGTCGCTTTCTGCGAGTTGTCGCTTGCTTTTGAGGTTAGTGACGTGGTAAAAATAAACCTTTCCTCGACGGTTGATGAACAGGACAGCTTGTTAAATACATCATACATTATTTATGCGGAGAACTTCACGGATTCCTCGGTGAATGACACCAATGCTACCATACTTCGGCCACAGCTTACCACGACGACGGCGATGACGGGACTGAATTTTCAGATAATTCAATCCCTACCGGAATATTTGGCAGCTTACTGGCTTGACACTACCTACCTATGGATCTTGACGGCCATTGGAATTATCGGAAATATGCTGTCCATCTGCACAATCGTACGGATGTCACCGCTGAGCTCCTCGTCTCTCTATGTCGTGTTTCTTGCCATCATGGACTCTCTTTCGCTGGTGATCAAGCTCATTTTTCAACAAGTAACGAAACACGATATTGGCATTGGGGATGCTGGCTGTAGACTACTGCTATATTTTGGCAACTCCTCGGTCATGGCGGCCAACTGGCTGGTGCTGTCCATGACAGCAGAGAGAATGATCGCCATCAGGTTTCTACTGCACGTCTCTCAGATCAGCACTAAGCGAACAACATGTATTGTGTATAGTTGCCTAGTGGTGTTCTTCCTTTGCTTGAATGTTGTATATCTGTACATGTTTTACGAGGCGTCGAACAACATAAAAGGGTTCTACTGTACATCCCTGCCAGAATACCAGCGTTACGTTGAATTCATCTTTTACTGGGTTGATGCCTGTTTCTACGCTCTCATTCCATCAGCAGCCCTGGTTCTGCAAAATAGTTACATCATTTGTGCGACAGGGATAGCCATGTCCGCTAACCGAAGGATGATCCATAATAGGGAAAGGAACGACGGAAATCAGAAACAGCAAAATCAGATTACTGTTATGTTGGTGACCGTGTCAGTCATATTCATGGTTCTATCCATCCCCAACGCTGTCTACTTCGTTAGTACGGGTTACTGGGTGCCTACCTCGAACCCCGACTACGCCGTGAAGGTCCTGGTGGGTCGAATAGTTCTCTTCTTGTCTGATTTAAACCACGCTGTCAATTTCTTTCTCTATTTCGTCAGCGGAATACGGTTTCGACAGATGTTCCTGCAGATGATTTGCTGTCGTTCCGGACAAAGGAACAAACGCGAGACCGAATCTACGCTCAATTCTTACGTCAGCGGGACCCGGTCGACCGGAGCTATATCGATGACCATCATCAGTGGCAATGTGGAGGTAAAGGAGAACTAGTAACAGAATCTCTCAGAGATCACCCGGAAATAGCATCAAGCAATATCAACACCCATATCTAAACGTTTGGCATCAAACACATTGCTCATTCGAGGTTGAGATATTCGTGGATGTGAATGCAAAACAATCAACAAGGAAACGTAGTTTAATGATGGATTGGCGTGTTGTTCTATCTTGGTAGTGGTTGAGTCCAGCTAATCGTGAATTTCTCCTATCAACAGGTCAGATGTGAAAGACAGATTGTCAATCGAGGATTTCATCCTATCCTACCTGACGCTGGTTAACCGTGCCCGATGCTCAAAATACCGGGACAGCCGACTGAAATATAAGGAATAACTTTCGGTACGCGGTCGACCTGAATATCCACAATATAGTATTCCATTGGCAAGAAGATTTTGACATGTGACAACAAAAGCTCGGGGTTTTAACTTTGTTTCTCGAAAATGTATATATCCGTTTAGAACATTTCATTATACACCCTCCGCGTTTTGGAAAAGTATTAGGTGTCGACCGATTTTAGTTGCTTTCCAAACACGCGTGTAGAAACGGATATATATAATATTGCCCAGATGGCATGGCGGGGGGGGTAGAGGGCATTGAGGTTTTAAGAAATTTATTATATTATTCTGTTGTCATTGAAATTAATACTTTGATGAGCCCTGGAGTTGATTTTACTGAGACTGTGAGAAAAGACCCCAACTTCACATCGAGAAAACATTTTTCTATAACAAGCACATAATTTCATATGCTCTCATTTTCAATGTGAATCAACATTCTGGACGAAGGCATCACTTCAAGACTTATACACCATGCTATAGTTATTATGGGGACGTTTAGAGTAACAAGGTTGGCATGGTCGATCAGCAGTGTTTTTCAGTTAGATCGATGTCACAACATAATTTTCCATGGTCCAAAAGCAAGATTCTCATTTTTTTTCTCAGCAAATTCGTCAGCGATTCTTCTGCCATGGTTTAATCGTCTTGGAATTTTGCAGGACACGTATCTGAGCCGGAATCCTTCAATAAACAAATATTGTCTTATTCGCTTCTCATTCACTTACCATGGAGAGATGCTCTGTAAATGTACAATTTTATTCACCCAGGACCTCTACCATTAGTTCATAATTGCTTTAAAAATGTACCTATTTGGAAGATCAATTTGGAATCGCTATGTACAAATCTGCTATTGCCAGTAATGCAACATGTGTTGTAATGTATATTCCGGCAAGCAGACTCTAACTTCCCACTGGTATATAATCGTTCTATACGTTGTGGTCATGGAAGTGGAAGATGTTAACCTTATCTGGCCTGGACTTTATGGGACCTGTCCAGGCCCGAGGGGCCATTTCGTCCCCCACCCTAAATATTGTTCTTATCCCTTGAGCTAGGAGCTGAAACTTACTATACCATACCCTTGGGTCAAGCTGTAACAGAAAATGTAAAAAAAATCCAAGATGGTCGCTTTGATGACGTCATGTTCAAAACAGGCATTTTTGGTCATTTTTTGGGTCAGATTTTTCAAATGTTCTATTTACGTGTTTTCTTTGCAAAAACTGCATGATAAATTAATAATAGTCTAATGTGAAATAAAATAGATTTAGCCCAATTTTCGTAGAAAAGCAGAAATTTTGAAGAAAAATGACGAAAATATCCCTTTTCTGGTACTTAACATGGCCGCCATCTTGAATTTATCCACGATCCTCTATTCGGGGGTTATGCAAATATGCTCCAAATGACCCCAATATGATCAAATAAAACGTCGCGGAGGGTCCGCTTTCATATTTTGTCGTTCCGGAGATAGGGCGAAAGTTTGTTAGGGTGCCATAATGCTCCTCCATGCCTGGTAGAGCTACGTGGAACATCACTGGCCAAGCCCGAGCAAATAACGACAACGATTTGTAAACAACATTCTTATTCGTGTAACCTAGAATTATATACATTAAGTTAGAATGATAGGCGGATAATTCATGCAAAATACGTTATCGTCATTGTGCGGTCGTCGAAGATGCTAAGCATGAGTCGAGTATTGAAGCTCCAGTAAACATGTTTAAAACTCGTACTGTTCACTAACTATTATTCCGGATATTCCCAGTACAATTACGCATTTTGTCATCAAAAATCTTCTGCATATTCTTAGAAAGTTTTTACCTCATTGTTTCGTTGTGACATTGTCGGCAGATCACCTCGATAATCGTTTTGGTGCTCATTTACATGTACCGCGTGCATGCACACCGCGGTCACATGGTTGCACGCGCGGAATATATCCCCTCTCCATGACGACGCGCGATAATATCCGCTGGCCGGAGCAATATTACCCTCATGCGCAGAAATTATCATTCACGTCAGGAACTACCACCTGATACATACACTGCGCTTGTCCAATCAAGATACAGCATTCTAATATTAGGTATACTAATAGTATATAGTGTATAAATATCGATAATATGATTGGTTCAGAGCTGCTCACGTAATATATAATATTTTCTTGTATCATACATCATACCAGATTTGTTAATCTTGATTGGTTGGAACTCGGTCACATGACGTTCTGTAATTTGTGATAGCGCACGGTCTTGAGGCGATAGCGCACGGTCTCGAGGCAATAGCGCACGGCCTCGAGACAATTGCCCGCCATCTCTGTTATAGCCCATTTCTCTGCTAACAAAAATACATGCATCCAGTGGAGCAACAATGAGTCAAACAAAATGTAGACCATCCGTATGCGCACATGTGATGGTGTAAATACCAAGTGTATACTTCTCAGGTTCACTGTCATGCCTTCAAGCGATTAGAAGTAGAACTTCAACTCATCCCACCATCTTGAATATTCTACAATTATATATGACTGTAGATTCGATCAACAGATTGATATTGGAATTTTGCTGGTTGCCTAATCTCGTTGGCATCAAAGGTAACACTGAGGCTGAGAAAATGGCTTAGGCAGCTCTAGATAATAAGGTTGATCCTGTTGGAATCCCATATAGCGATTTCAATATTTATGGGATGCTGTGAATAATAACAAACTTCATCAACTTCAAAAAATTCTGTAGGCTATACTCATCTGAACAGCTAGAAACGTTTCGATCAAGCCATGATCAAACGATGTAGAATCGGCCATACATGATTAACTCAGGAAAATTTACTAAGAAAAACAGACAGTCCCAAGGTGTATTCCATCCCACGGAGATCTCACAGTGAAACACATTCTTATCGACCGCATAGATTTTAAGATTGTAAGAGATTGTTTTTGTCGAGCAACTACTTTACAAGATCTTTTTGGTCGGGTAAGGGAGGACTGTGTCTTAGGTTATTTGAGAGAAATGAGTTTGTTGCATAAGTTTTAGTGTGTGTATGTTTTAATGCGTTGGATTACTAATTTATTAACTTGAATACTTAGAATTTGGTTTGATCGTCGCTATATAACTGAAATATTGCTGAACGCGACGTTAAACCTTAATTCTCTCTCTCTCCCAGCAGTATGGTGATTAATATTTTGCTGCTTTTGGGACGAGGAAATTTTGTTCAGCTCAGACGACTGATGAACCGAATTTATCCGATCTAACTAAAAGCGCACTTTCAAAGTTTTTCCTATACCCGCCACGTTGAGTTATAGCATGTACATTTCAAGCCAGGTACATTGCGTCGATCAGGAGGTTGCTGATTTCATTGAGAAAACTCACAAAAATATTCCCGATACGCTATATATCTATTTTTTCGGTATAATAAAACAGATAGTGCATGATGCGGGGTGTGATATGACAATCTGCCAGCTCTCGACAGGTGATGTTCAGACATAACATTTCTGTTAAACGTGGCGTCGTGTTCAATACTAACTAATCGTTATTTGAAAGGCGAACCCAAACGGTCAAGAAGAAAGTACGCACAATTCTGAGTAAGATACCGTTTACCGCATGTAAATATTCCAAACGGTTACTGAGATACATATATTGGAGTTTGAATTATAAATTTGATATTTAGATAATTTATGCAAATGAGATTTTGTGATGTCACCAAGTGGACGCTAGATAATAAGCTAAATTTATGCTGATATATTCACAGATCTAGAAGTCTAATCTCTTTTTAAACTTATAATATTGATTATTTACAGCATTATACAAACTATATGACTTTGTTTTGGGGACAAAATCCAATTACTTCTTAAAATACCGTTTTTAACATAGCAACCAGTTACTGAAGGATTTATTTGAAATTTGTACAGGTTATGAAATCTGAATAGTCAGCAACAACGGTCTATGCTATTCATATTCATAAAAACTCACTTTAATCATTTAAGTTCCTGGGATAAAGGACTTCGGTGCCGGTTGCTATGGTAACCATATTTCTGAAACTATTGGTAACCAGTTGATAAAGCGATATCCAATAACCTGTAAACACTATGTTAATGACATGCAAAAGAACCAGAATCCTATGCATCTTAGAAAAGAAAATATACAGTTATTTCAGTATTTTCGTTATTCTGGGCTTAAATCATCTTAGCAGAGCATATATTCTATTGCTGAAAATTTGTCGAGTCCCGTCTCTACTAAGATAGTGTAATCCCATAATAACGTTGTACGATCACTTTCTAAATGACAAAAATTATCCTCATACCATAATTTGTCTATCTAATTATCTCTAGTTCACTGCCAGACATCATCTAAGCTCATTTGCATACCAAATTTGCTCCGGAGCCATAATTATTTGAAGTACAATATCTCAACAGCCAGTTGGAAAATTTTCATGAAAAAAATTCAGAAAAATATGGTGAAACGTTTTTACGTGGGGAATGGATGTTTCAGATCCACAAGAGAGTGCGCAAGGTCCACAAGACAAACTGTCAGGCTACCGTGAACGCACTCGTGCACTGATCTTGGCCAACGAGGGAGTTCGATTCAACCTGTCACCTTGTCTAGATCGAGGAGGTTGGAAAGGAAGACCTGTAATGACAACCAAAGCAAATTAATACAATACTGACATATAATTCTATGAGCAGGAATACAGGATTCAGATCGCGGTAGCGTACAATCCATGAAAAGAAGATCCCTGATCTATGTTTTGGATTTACCTGTATTCTTATAGTTATCTTTAACCGAAGTTCAATAAAATAGAAAATATATACTAAATTACATAGCCCTAGCTATATCGCGATCAGGCCTGGTCACAGCCACAGTCTGGTCACGACCGGTTCCCTCGTGGTTGGATCCAGCTTCTATCTTCCTTCCCCAGGGCTTTGTGGTAGGGTCCAGCGTCTATCTGCCTTCCCCAGGTCTTTGTTCACTCCTGTATGGATGAACTTGATGTCGTGTGTCGTCTTACACGACCTGGCCCCTCCGTGGTTAAGTCCGACGTGTGTCTTCCTTCCCCCGGTCTTCTTCCCTCGAGTGGTATGGACTTCTCGTCGTCGTCGTGTCTCGTCTTACACGACTAAGCCCCTCCAAGTGTTTGTAACTGTCAATGGATGCGGACGGCCTGGGCACGACAGTACTACCACAGTACAAAGGCTTCTACGGCACCGGCCCGTCTCTCTGTAACACCGCAGGACTATTCAACTGCACGGCTCACCACAGCAGCAGACGGCACCCCTCGTAGGTATACACCCCCAGGCTTCAGCGACCCCGCTCACGGCGACTCACTCCGCGGCCCAGCTCCAAGGACGAATCATCAAGACTAGAGTTCACGGCAACACGGTCCACATAGGATCGGACATCGATAACACACGGTGGATGGGCAGGCACCTGGTGTAGTAACCCTCTATCTATACTACTGTATGGTCAACTGGTGCATGAACCCTCTTCCTATACTATTGCATGGTCATTCGCAATGGGTGGGCATCGGTCAAGGTTTCCCCCTTTATATACTACTGTATGAAACAGTATTAATCTATGATTGGCCGTGAATTACTCAATGTATGTACAGGGTGGTGAGACACTGTATGCTTATGGGGCCGTGAATGGATAATCGTTTATGGTACGATTTACTGGGTACGTGTATATATATCAAGCTCTAGACTGTAGCTTGTGAGTGTTAGCATGAATGTATTTCAACCCGTAAGTTGTGTGTTGAAGTACGTGTGTGCATGGGTATTTGTTTATGTAGGAACTGTTTGATTTGGCTTAGCTGTACCCTCTTCACAGAGACGAGCGTCTCCTACCGGATACAGCATAATTGATACCGTAAACCTCAGGGCCGTACATGCATGACTGTTCGATACGGTTGAGTCACGTAGAGATGCGGCTAAGGTATGGCCATGCTTTCAACACTAACGCCGTTAGTTAATTCCCGGAGCTAAACCTGCACGTCTGTGCAGTACGGACGCGGATCACGTAGAGATAGGAATAACCATTAACAATAAGTGTCTATACTCTATCTCCCAGCGCAATACCCACACAACTGTGCATTACGGTTGAGATAGGTAGAGATCGGAGTAGAGTAAACACAGCCCGGACGTGGGAATGTAAGTGAGTGTAAATGTATGCAATGATGCTATAGGATTCGGCGGCGGCACTTCTTCAATTCGGCGGCCTGGTTCCGGCCCGGCGGCACGAATTCGGCGGCCTGATAACGGCCCTTCTCCGGCCCGGCAATGTATTGGATTTCTTCTCCCCAATAAATTGTGCGTGTTTTCACCTCGAAGTTTCTGCTGGTCTGCCTCGTTTCAGCGGGAGTCTGGCTTATATAGGGCTACCGCTCTTCTGTGGATAAAGGTAGAAACAGAACGTTCACCTGCAGATAAAGGTAGAAACAAGTCGACGATGCCAGCGCCCTCTTTATTGTCAAATAAACAGACTTTCCCCCGATCAGTTTATCTGGACCTCGCTGGATAAATATGGCTGTGGAGGAACAAACCATAATTCATAACGGACGTACCTGGTAAATCTCAGCTTCCAACTCACTCTAGTTAATTCATACGACGACCGCAAAGTTCACTGTTCCTCATCTGCATATTCTTCATTGTTGACTTCCGGATTCCTGACTGACGTCATCTACAGCGAAGCAAGCGAGGTCCACCAGGGCCCCTTTCACCGTCCCAACTGATCGTTTGAGATAACTTCACCGGGATTTCGAGGCATTGTCTGTCTCCCGGATTATTATAGTTCATTCTAGGAAAATTACAGCGTTGAATTCCATCAGGTAAGTGAACCGCACACATAAACACAATGTCACTTTCGATTTCAGCAGTGATTTATTAAAGGGGATCCCAAGGGGTCGTTTGCATTCTGCACTTTCGTTACAATGGCAACAATATGTCTCTCCCGCAGTTTCGGTTTTCCATTTCGGTTCCCATTTAAAGTGTCAATAAACTTTGTTTTTGTGATGTTTTAGAAATATTCATTCAGTATATTTGTCTGTGGGGTCATTTGACTTCTTGTTACTAAGCTGGGATCTTTTTCCACCACACTCGATCTGTTGTGTTTAATAGCTAATATCCCTGGTTAAAGCATGTAAAAAAAAAATATTTTTTTTCTTTTTCAATGGACAGGTTTATTAAGTGATGAAGTAAATATATCTGTTAAAGATATATCATCATATATACATTCGACATGTGAGCTACACATCTCACATAAAACTATCACTGTACGACCGAACGACAAGCCATGAATACATGAAGAACTGAGGAAACGTGACCGCATTCACAAAAAGCATAAACAGTTAATTCGGATAACTTATGGGGTCAGTTTCGGAAATTAAGGAACGAAAGAATTACAAAAGTCAGACAAGCCAAAAGAGAATACGAGAACAAACTTGATATGAATATATCATAAATGAACTGTGGTAAAGAAGACTGGTGGAGATAAAAATATGCAAAGGAACAATCGATGTGCAGTTCTTATTCCAAAATACACTGTCAGAAGTATTGGGTCAATTTTTTTTTTTGTTAAGTCCTGGAACAGGCCACTGGGCATTATTTACGATGACCACGATTTTACATATCCTTACACACATGGTCGAGGGTTTAGGATTTTAGCGATACACATGTTCGTAC
The DNA here is from genome assembly GCA_036873755.1 of Hanleya hanleyi. Lineage (NCBI taxonomy): Eukaryota > Metazoa > Mollusca > Polyplacophora > Lepidopleurida > Hanleyidae > Hanleya > Hanleya hanleyi. The sequence continues at coordinate 37,825 of JAVTVY010019056.1, forward strand.
GGATTTTCTGTTCCAGAGTCAGACAAACAAATATATATACATAGAAAAGTTTAACTAGAACATTTTTCATGCTGACACGAACAGGACAACACACACACACACACAGAAACACACACACACACACGTGCCGCTGCATCCACAATCACAAATAAACCAATTTTGGAAGAAACAACTTTTTACCGTACGCTATCTCCACCGAAATGATACAAATAAAAGAAAAAGATTTATTAAGTCAATTATTCATAAGATACCAAAAGGTTAATACTGCTTGATGGTTACGCCAGAGGACCCCACTTCTGAGCGAAGATAGAGAGATTCTTATTTTTTGTATAGATATACCTCTCAATATCTCTGGTTCTGATCACAGTGTCCCTTAAACCATCGAAATCAGGCTTCAGATTGTAATATATACATCTGTATATATATTGTTTACCAAGTAACAGCAGGTGATCTTTAAGAACAGAACCTGTATTACCCATGGTTACTTGGGATCCGGACGGCTCCGCCATTTGAATTTCTACTTCATTTGACCATGTAGGAAGATTGCTCCAAATTGCTTTCGAATAAATACATTCATAAAACAAATGCAGGATACTTTCTTTCTCTTGGTTACAGAAGGTACACATATCGGTATCTGTTTTACCCCATAATTTTTTCAAGAGAATTGGTTACAAGTATTCTGTGAATGATTTGGTATTGAAAATATTGTTGGGTGGTCTCCATTGAGGTACTATAAATGCAGCTGTATATTGAAGTCCAAGGCAATTCTTTTGAATTTAGTTCATCTTCCCATTTCTCCTGATTTCGTTGCGGTTTGATTTCAAATTTTTTAATAAGTATACTGTAAATAAATTTTAAGCATGTTTGATTCATTAATCGTCTGTATACTTCTCGTTGATTCCTAATATTTTTGATAAAAGTACCGTTTTTTTATATTTCTACGTTTTTCATTCGATATATTGTGAATTATTGCACAATGAAGGATGAAATAGATAGGTTTGATTCCAAATTTAGTCTGGAATTCATTGAATTTTAAAAAACGTGTACCATCCTCATTTAAGAGATCAGTAATATAGGATGCTCCCACATCCACCCAGCGGCGTATATCATTCCACTCTGATATCGGAACAAGGTCAAATAGAAGATTGTTGTAGTTCTTGTCTTTTGCTTCGCAATATTCCACACATTCTGCCCATGAGCATGTAAAATCAGTATTATATGAAACTGCATCCAATTATATATGGCATTCCCAAAGAGTTCATAATGTTACCGGTTTCTTATTATTTTTTTTTGCACAAACACTTAAAGATCATTTTATTCAGAAATTATACAGTGCTATGTATTACTCCTCACGAGGCGTTATATACAGAGTATACAAAATTGAATTTAAGCAAGAGAGTAACCTGTAATCTCTTGATGAAAACAGCACAAGAATTCTGTAAAATTTCGCACTGGTAGTGATAAACCTTGGATAGAATTAGGAAGATGACGTCAAATCCCAACGGCCAAAAGATACTGTACAGCCTGTGAAACCAAAAAAAAACACAGTGGAGATGAGTTCCAATTAGACAAAATTAGACTATTTACATAAAAAATGTCTAGTACGATATACTTATGTTAGACCGAATTTAATCAAATTAAGAGAGCTTTTTCAAGCCGAAGTAAACGCACTGAATACAGAGCCCAATGTAGGAAGGATACAAATGGACATTTACATGAATTCCATCTTTGACTGGATATTCTTCTAATCTTCTTCACAGATCAATCATGTTATCGGTTGTGTTGTTTAAACTTAAATCGATTCTCGTAAAACTGACAGATATCACTTGATTCGATAGCACGCTCGCATTCTTATCGTGTCGATCATACCATCAAATTCTCCATCTGAAACAAGCACAACTTTCGACAGAAAGTACAAATAGGCGTAATTGTAAAGCTAATTTTGCACGATAATTCCCTGCCTTTTTCGGATCATTGTATCATCGCATGACAATTTAGTCGTGTTCATCATTAAGAGGTCAACTTGAACAAACCCCCAGAGAATACCTTCTTGATGGGTAAACAAATGCTGAACCTGTACCATCCTCGATATTGTATAATCTCTCAAATTACAAGCGTCTGGTCAGTCATTCATAATTCAGCCGTCGTCCATTAGAGAATATCCCCGTCCATAATCCAAAGACCTATTCCATATTCCATATAACAGTAATAGCACCAAATTCAAAAAGACAATCATAGTATATATAAACCTAGGCTTGTTTCCTGCATGAGAGAAGCGGTCAACAGTTTTCAATGATGCCGGCAAGACATCATGATGTTCCAAAAATATCAAATCCGTATCGCTGATCAGTATTCTTAATCCATAATATTCGTTGTAAAGTCGTCATCTAAAGAATGATGTATCTTAGTCACGCTTTGATTGTGACTGAGTACCATGAGGATCTTGAAGTACATGGGTTCATACGGCCCCTAGTCCCGGGTTAAGCGGAATTAGACACAAGTTACGAAACGTAACGCCATAGATCTTGCACGCTACGCTCGTATTTGGCTATCAGCATGCGATATATATCGCCAAATTTGAGAAACTTTGAGTGGAGGCGCTTGGTGGTGTAACCCTGTTTTATAAGTTTCTGCAACAATATTTTGTGACGTTGATTAAAATCGTCACATTTAACACAGGATCTAGCAAATGCTACTAGGCGTGATATGTATACGCCATATGCTGGTCCCACTGGAATATTACTTTCCAGAAAGGGATAGTTTACGATGTCGAAATTGTAATCATCTCTTTTGTCATACAATCGACGAGAGAGAAGGCCCGCTTCATTTTTATAGAGATATAGTTCTAAATACGATGTGCCTGTAGGGTTATCTGTAGTTTACGAAAAACGAAAAATATGAAAATCGTTCGACGACACCCCATGTATACAACTATTTCGAAAGATTGGTATGCCAGAGCGCTCAAATTGAGCCCGATATAATAGGTTGTTAAGACAAATAATTCAATTTCGTTGTTATATTTCATTCCGAAGTGGATGACAGGTTTTACATCAGGGAATCATCGTGGACCAGAGGATATCCTGGATCAGAGACGGTTATTATTTACCGTGAAACTGTCCATCTCCCCGGTGGATTGATGGGAGCGGGGATTTGGGTTAATGTCATACTCAAGATTATTTCACTAATATGGTGGCTGCCAGTTTGGTTGATGGAGGAAGCTGGAGTACCCGGAGAGAACCACCGCCCGTCGGCATTTAACTGGCAAACTTCACACATGTACCGGCGGGGCTCGACCCTGTGCCGTGGATTGATGGGTGGTGTGTCTGATGAGTTATACATAAAAAGTCCCGACAAACCAACATGAACATGGATGTCAATGATATATTCAATAAAGCACGAAGGAGTCTATAGTTGCCGAGCTTACATGTCAAAAACAGTCAGAATGTTTAAACAGGCTTTTGCACGGTCACGGTAAAAATGAAGTTACAAGCGTCTAGTCCGTCATTCATAATCCAGCCGTCGTCCATTAGAGAATATCCGCGTCCATAATCCAAAGACCTACTCCATTTCCATATAACAGTATTAGCACCAAATTCAAAAAGACAAAAGTATACATAAACATAGGCTTGTTTCCTGCAAGAGAGAAGCGGTCAACAGTTTTCAATGATGCCGGCAAGACATCATGATGTTCCAAAATATCAAATCCGTATCGCTGATCAGTATTCTTAATCCATAATATTCGTTATAGAGTCGTCATCTAAAAATGATGTACCTCAATGACATTTGAAAATTGGGTCTTGATATGGCGGGTCACAAAATGTGTGTGTGAAGTGGGTTGTTTCGTCAGTTCCCAAGATAATTCTGTTGTAGATGTCATACGACATATATTCCATATAGTATTGACAAATAACCGAAATGGCCTATGAACATACTGGGTAAAGAGTCAATTATTACAAAATGGCGAGAAAGAAACGGGATACTAAATGCCTTTTCAGAAACTCTGTCTTTGGCTGGATATCCTTATTTTTTGACAAGCCAAACAAGATAGATTTTTGCTTGAAAAATTGAGTTGGCCAATCAGTTGTCTTAAAGTTGGAAGATATACCTTGATATACTGGAATTGTTATAAACACGCTCATACTGTAAATATCTGTCCATGCCAGCAATCACTCTATCAGAAACAAACAATCAAGTAACAAAGTATTGTAAGAAAGTACAATAGAACGTCTTTGTATAATTATGCTTGCACGATGATTTTCTGCCTACTTGGAAGAAATGTAGTCCCATATCCGATATTCAGTATTGTATAATCGACTGAACAAGTTTCATTTCAATGAGTCATCCTGGACTAGAAGACAGGCAAACTCTCCATTTACTTGGTTCAATGATCTCAGTGAATTGATGGGAGATGTCCCTGGTGAATTTATACATTATTAAGTGACCTGTCAAACCAACATGGAATTCAATCAATCATCTATTTAATACACCGTAAATGATTCAATAAAAGCTGAGCTTACATGTAAACGCGGAGAGGATGATGCGGGATACAAATAGACCTTACAGAAACTCTGCCTTGGGATGGATGTCCTTCTAGTTTTCTCACGAGTCAATGCATATGTTTTATTGCGAATTTGATTTCATCAACCAAAAATCAAAAAATATCCCTTGATACCCTAGAATTTCTATTAGTGGTCTAGTAAAGTCAAATTAAGTTCAGATAATGAATTCCTGATAATTACAAGCGTCTGGTCCGTCATTCATAATTTAGCCGTCGTACATTAGAGAATATCCGCGTCCATAATCCAAAGACCTATTCCATATTTCATATAACAGTATTAGCACCAAATTCAAAAAGACAATCATAGTATACATAAACATAGGCTTGTTTCCTGCAAGAGAGAAGCGGTCAACAGTTTTCAATGATGCCGGCAGGACATCATGATGTTCAAAAAATATCCAATCAGTATCGCCGATCAGTATTCTTAATCCTGTTATTCGTTGTAAAGTCGTCATCTAAAGAATGATGTATCTCAGTCACACTTTGATTGTGACTGTGAGAATCTTGAAGTACATGGGTTCATACGGCCCCTAGGCCCGGGTTAAGCGAAATTAGACACAAGTTACGAAACGTAACGCCATAGATCTTGCACGCTACGCTCGTATTTTGCTATCAGCATGCGATATGTATCGCCAAATTTGAGAAACTTTGAGTGGAGGCGCTTGGTGGTGTAGCCCTGTTTTATAAGTTTCTGCAACAATGTTTTGTGACGTTGATTAAAGTCACATTTAACACAGGATCTAGCAAATGCTACTAGGCGTGATATGTATACGCCATATGCAGGTCCCACTGGAATATTACAGTCCAGAAAGGGATAGTTTACGATGTCTAAATTGTAATCATCTCTTTTGTCATACAGACGAGAGAGAAGGCCCGCTTCATTTTCATAGAGATATAGGTCTAAATATGATGTGCCTGTAGGGTTATCTGTAGTTTCCTTCAAATCCAGTGAAGTTGGATATATATCCTTCACTGCGTCATTTATATAGCGATTATCCACAGCGAGACGATCGTCTACATAGCGTTTGGTGAATGAGAAGGAACGGGCTTTGAATGAATCGGTTTTTGAAAGCGCCTACATATAGTCATATTCATAAGAGAACAGATATAGGTCAGCCAATAGGGGTGCACAATTAGTACCCATTGGAATACCTATATGCTGTTGATATATTGTGTTGCCAAATTTCACATAGATTTTCTTTCTTGAATATCATAGATACACACGATAAATTGTTGGGACAGTTTACAACATGTACCATCACAGTTTCTTTTTATTATCGACTACTTTACGGCAGTTTACATGTAGTATGTGTCATTTGTCATCGATTGTATACATGGTAGTGCATGTAGTTGCATAAATTGGCAATGCGTTTATTTCTTTACGTGAGAACAGGCAACGTAAATTATATCCGAATAGAAAATATATAGAAATTATCCAACAGTATGAACAAACATGCACCAGACTATATTATACATACAAAAAAAAACAGCCAGTCACTAGAAAAGTATTGATTGTTTGCCGTACCAGGAAACGGCAATATTACAAATGAAACCTTGTAACCTCGTTCCGCTTGGATATTGTATTGAGTCTGCTCTGAAAGCAGTGGAGTACATCCAGGGGCATTTTGATCTCTTAATCGGTTCATACTTTATGTAAGAATCACGAGATAATGCATACAATAGCCAAGTCTGGGGATACAATAGCCAAGTCTTGGAACAACAAGGTGTCTAGACAAGTGCCTTTTCAACGACACAAAGACCCAGACAATAGGTCCTACATGAAGTATCGACCTATTAATCCTAACAGCCTGGGACGGGGTGGGGGGAGGCATTATAACCCCCCTGCCAAACAATGTACCTCATATCCAGTGGACCAAACAATTTTATTTCACATCAGATTATTATTTACTAATTTATCATGCCGTTCGAAAAATCGCTGAGAAAATTCGACCCAAAAATTATTTTTTCGAAATCACGTCATTATGACGTCATCAAAGCGGTCCTCTAGGATTTTTTTATTTTACATTTTCTGGTAGAGCTTGTCTCAATAGTATAGTGTGGTAAGTTTCAGCTCCCTACCCCAAGGGGTAAAAATATTTAGTTGGGTGGGGGTGGGCGAAATGGTTTCCTCCCAGGCGTGAACAGATTCCAAAAAACCCGGGTCAGGTAGGGTTAACTATTAACTCTTTTGGTGACTGACTGTTGTGAAAACACGTGATGCTGAAGTGAAATACGTCGCACATTAGACGCGGCACAATAGTACAGAAACTCCAGCTACTATAAGTTATCTCAATCTTGAGAGCCTTCGTGGACATTTCACGTCGCATCTAATTTCTTCTAAGTTACGCTATTTCCCAGAGAATATTTTTTTGTATTTGCTTCGATCATAAGATACCATCCGTGGTAAAACACATGTGTTTTCAACATATTTTTAATATTTCACAGTAAGTTGTCACTTCAGTAACGCTATTCAATGTAATGTTGAATCAATTCGGGTTCACGTGTTAAAAATTAAGATTGGTGCGATAGGACGATCGATCATTGAAATGAAAAGGACAAGTGTTCGATCAAACAAAATTCATATTAAAAGTAAAAGACAACCCGCGGATGGCAAATGCCGTTATCCATTTTATTTCATCGATTGAGCACAACCAGGAAAGCGAGATTAACACCAAAGAATGGTGTTGAGCAAAAAACCCAGTAAATGGCGTTGAGTTAGAGCCTACACAATGTCTCCACCACCATTGATTGACGTTGGCTAACACCATTATTTGGTGTTGAGCCAATATTACCACTTATCAGTTAACACCAAAGACAGGGAGTCATTTTCAACAACCTTTAGTTATGATAACCAACACCATTTTTGGAGTTAGAATCGGTCATCACTATTTCTCAACAGCACTTCATGTTGTTGCGCAGCTCTCGACACGAACAGGGGGTTTTGGGCCAACATCGGTTATCTGGCTGTAAGTATGGGATGTTTAGTCTAAAAATTATTTAATTATTAAATGAAATAGGAAGTTTATGCGGCAAGAAGTAAATGCCTATAACCTTAATGAACTTTCCAAATACATAGGTAGCATGCATTACCTTGTAACAAGTACACTTATACATGTACGGATTCCATGCCCTATCACCAGTCTGTGGCGATATGAATGCATTTTAGATTGTATCCTATCAAGGTTAGAAGGTGCGCTGCCGATCGAGTGGCATAGGATAGTCGCAGTAAATGAGCACTTTAAACTGAAGGATTATCGAAATATTTTCTGTAATCAATGATCTGCTTATGAAAAAGTACAAAAGTGATGAAGTGGCTTTAATACCTTGTCATCATCTTAAGTGACTAGATAAGGAAACACTGGTGTAGTTAAAACAGTATATCAAATCCCAAAGCCATCCAGTCTACCGTAAAATCCCCTTTTCGTCCATGAAGTTTACTTTAAAAGAATGATAAAGATCAGCGGAAAGACACCAAAAATAAAAAAATGACTTTGTTTCAGTAAGTTACATGAGTTACGGTTTGGCAAATTTTTTATTTTTTTTTTATTTTTTTTTATTGAAAAGAATTTTAAATGCATATATTGATTACGAAGAAAATAATATACAATGCTATGTACTTACAATGATGTGTTGAACATATATTATACATGTGTTTGCATTCTTTTCTCCATATTGTTTTTTTTTGTCACAGAAACATATTTACATCTAGCGTCAGTCAGATTATGTACAATACCCGAATACTATACAAGGTAGTACAAAAACGTATTTGGATTCTTCAGTATATACAAACAATGTATAGCTGGATAATTGTGTATTATATTTAGTTGATGTATACTTTTATGTAATCGTTTAAACGAGAACATATTTGACGTTTTCACACACATACTCAAAGTACGTTTTTGTATAACCTGAAATATCCACATACTATATGTCAATGTCTATATTGAAACACTCAATTTCAGTATTCTTTATTTACAATCTAGCTACAAATTCATTATACATTTATTCGTTAACTCCGAGTCTACGTTTAGGAAACAATACGCCTGCCATTATATACCTGTAGTAATTATTCCACCCACCTACCCTCACTGACTAGACACGCTAACAGTAACCCCAACCGTTCCCCGCTCCCACACACACAATAAAACAGAAAACAAAACACACACACACACACACACACACACACACACACACAGCCAGCACATGTTCATATTCATCTGTGTTGGTATCTAAGAGTATGTGAAGCAGAAAAACAGCAGAAAACCCCTATTGATGAATATATATATCTTTGATTACCATGTTCAATTTTATTTTATAATATCTGTTGTTTCTTTAGTGATAATATTATTATATTCTATATGCCAAGGGACGGTCTCGCTTTTATTTCTCTGTGCTATATATTTTCAGTGTCTCTTTGCTTCAGCATAAATTATCTCGCTCCATCGAATGAGAGGTTCGTATTACTGCATCTAGACATATATATGTAATTTTGTCAGTAGTAACAGAAGAGTCACTAGAATAGATCTTGTGTTTCCTAAGATCACTTGGGACCCCGAAGGCTTCTCCATAGAAACACCGATACCCTCAACCCAGATATAAAGTGCGTACCAGATCCCCGTAGAATAGCTGCATTGAAACAACAGATAGATGAGAATCTCTGTACTTTGTTCGCAGAGGGTGCAATGATCGGAGTCTGCTTTGGCCCATATTTTAAACAGAGAGTTTGTTACAAGGATTCTGCGTATTATCTGGAATTGAAAATATTGAAAGTTGGTTTGCCCTGTTGTCGTGTATCTATTAGTATAAACGGTGGGCCATGTAGTTTCGTCTATGGTACCTAATTCATCTGCCCATTTTCGAAGGGTTTTCTGATGCCTTTGTTTTTATGATGCTCAGCACAGCCTCATGTGTAAATTTCGAACATCTTTGGTCAATTAGTCTACGATATAATTGAAGTTCTAAAAGGAAGGTGTTTTCAAGGAAGCTTCCATTCTTTATATATGTTCTTTTTTTCTGTCGGAATGTTATGAAGAATAGCGCAATGAAGTAAGAAATGGGTAGATTTGATACAGTACATTTCCTTGAGACGTTTGAAAGAGATAAAACTTGCGCCATACGCTTAAAGTGTCGCTGATTTGGCGTAGGCCTTGGTCTGCCCATTTTGTAAGTTTATTCCATTCTGCCTTGGGTGCAAAATCGAATAAAAGGTTATTTAATTCAAGATTTTTTTCGTTTTTGCTTTCGATACACCGAGCCCATGCCTTCAGTGTGTCTTACCAGAATGGGTTTTGATGTCAGTTTTCGCCGGTAATATGCTTGAAATGTCTAGTTTACAAACATCGTGCCCTACAGGGCGTAAAATAGTTTTAACGAGTGTGCTGTACGTGCACGTCCTCCCTTACAGCCAGTCTCTTGATCCATTTAATTTTTAAATACGAGGCAAATGTTTGAATGTCTATCATACTTAGGAACCATCACACCTTTTAGAGATCATCGTCTTTTGTTTTATTTTGTCTGGTTTTCCATTCCAAATAAGGTTATATAAAATTTTGTCCAAGTTCGTCATGAAAGACGCGTCCGGGTCTGGCAAAGTTGCGAATAAATGTACCAATAGGGAAAAAACAAAAGTTTTGATAACAGTCATTTTTTCTAAGGGGTTCAATTTTCTTCTTGACTAACTTCCTAGCAGTTTTTTTTCATTGACGTAATTTTGCCGCTATAATTTGTGTTAATTGTTCCTATCATCGTCGGGTAAAGCCATATCCCGAGTAGTTTAAAACCTCCGGGATCCCAGTTAATCCGATAGTGAGGACACATTTTTACCGTGCTTCCTTTTTTATTGCCAATCCAAACTGCCAGAGATTTGCTTACATTTAATCGGAGACCAGATGAAGAAGAAAATTTGTTCAGGAGGCCCATGGCTCTTTCTAGTGATTCCCGGGATCCATCCAGAATCAGCGTGGTGTCGTCAGCATATTGTTGTATTTTGATTTCCGAGTTTCTCAAGTTTAGTTTGACTATATGCAGGCGCTTTCAAAAACCGATCCATTCATAGCCCGTTCCTTCTCATTCACCAAACGCTATATAGACGATCTTCTCGCTGTGGATAGTCGCTATATAAATGACGCAGTGAAGGATATATATCCACCTTCACTGGATTCGAAGGAAACTACAGATAACCCTACAGGCACATCATATTTAGACCTATATCTCTATAAAAATGAAGCGGGCCTTCTCTCTCGTCGACTGTATGACAAACGAGATGATTACAATTTCGACATCGTAAACTATCCCTTTCTGGACAGCAATATTCCAGTGGGACCTGCATATGGTGTATTCATATCACGCCTATTAGCATTTGCTAGATCCTGTGTTAAATGTGACGATTTTAATCAACGTCACAAAACATTGTTGCAGAAACTTATAAAACAGGGCTACACCACCAAGCGCCTCAACTCAAAGTTTCTCAAATTTGGCGATGCATATCGCATGCTGATAGCAAAATACGAGCGTAGCGTGCAAGATCTATGGCGTTACGTTTCGTAACTTATGTCTAATTCCGCTTAACCCGGGGCTAGGGGCCGTATGAACCCATGTACTTCAAGATCCTCAAGGTACTCATATGAACAGTCACAATCAAAGCGTGATTGAGATACATCATTCTTTAGATGACGACTTTACAACGAATATTGTGGATTAAGAATACTGATCAGCGATACGGATTTGATATTTTTGGAACATCATGATGTCTTGCCGGCATCATTGAAAACTGTTGACCGCTTCTCCCTTGCAGGAAACAAGCTTATGTTTATGTATACTATATGATTGTCTTTTTGAATTTGGTGCTAATACTGTTATATGGAATATGGAATAGGTCTTTGGATTATGGACGCGGATATTCTCTAATGGACGACGGCTGAATTATGAATGACGGACCAGACGCTTGTAATTCAATTGTTATACCTTTGATATTTGGGTCATTTTTATCGCAAGGGATAATGTTTCTGCGGCTAGAATAAATGTATACGGTGAAACTGGGTCCCCCTGTCGACAGCCCCGTTGTAATTGGAAGAAATCCGACGTATATCCGTTGTTCATCACACTACTTTTGGAACTGTTTTGAAAAAGTTGTATTCACTGAATTATATCGGCTCCAAAATTAAATGATACAAACGTTTTCTCTATAAAGTTCCAAGATAAGGAATCGAAAGCTCTTTCGAGCTCAATCGGTTTGGCATATCCTGGGCCAGATAAATCAGTTAAAATGACAGATCAGTTAGATCAGTTAAAATGACATTCAATCTGTTTACGTTCTCGATTCGACGAACCTTTTAAAATGAAATTAAAAGTCAATTATCTGTCCATTAAACCGTAAATGATTGAATAATAAGGTTAGGTTACATGTCAAAAGTGACAGCAAATAAACGCAACACTGAAAAGGTGATGGAAAACGATGCCGGTGTTTTGTCAAGATGTCATATGACACCACAGACAAATATGCTGACTGAATATTTCTAAAAATATCACAGGAACGAAAGGTGATCCCTGTGAGGATTTCTATCCCAGCCACGCTTTTATTGTAGCTGTTCATGTGAATGACATGACCACACGGCCTCTATTACCGGCTTGAGCGGTATGAGATCAAATATTTCAGAGCGCTATCATCTGGTGGAAAATGATTTCCAAACGAGAGAGTATTTATAGACTGCGAGTTCGTTTTCAGAACAAATGCCTGTGAGGCCCGACGCCGACCAAACGCTTCATTCACCACCATGTTTACAAGTTACAAAACTACACTTACAATGACAGAGGACATGCCCCGGGGACGAAGCGTTCACCAGTAAAATCTCACCATATACAAGCAACAATTAATCGCAACATTAATAGGGTGATGGGAAAAGACACCGGAATACTGACAAGAATTCATATGACCTCACAGATAAATATACCGATTCCATATTTTAAAAAACATCACAAGAGCCATAGGTGAACCCTGTGGTGATTAAGGACGCGGCGCGATTTAGCAAGTTTTTGGCTCCCAGGCTGTGCCAAAAATGAAATATTAAGAAAGAAATGTATCTATTTGGCACAACATTGTGTGTGTATTAAGAATAATTTCAAGGCATTGGGTATGATGATTCTCGAATAGCAAGGCCGTGGAGCTAAGTGGCTTCCATTTCTTTCTGTAAACATATGAAGATCGACGAGAACCACAACGAGTTTTATACACACAATTCTCTTTAATTCAGTAGGTAGTTGTGGACAGGACATGATTCTGGTTTGGTCAATCTTCATATCATTATAGAGAGAAATAGATGTTTTCTGTTCAAAATCAGCGGTTTTACCCAAATATACTAGTTCACGGCCAATGAATTCAAGAATATAAGACCCAATGCCTTGTTATTAATCTGAGAATACAACAAAATGCTGTACTTTACGCTAATTGAAAACTTTCTTTCTCGAACAACCTTTCAACTTTGGCACTCAAACTGCACCTCATAGGGCCAAAATCTCGCTAAAACGCAAGAGGTTCTTTCTAAAGACGCATTCTCAGAACCGGTGTTCATATTTGAACACAAACATCAGTTTACAACATTTTTTTCTCTTTCGAGACGTGGTTCAAAAAGGCGTTTGAATTTCTTGTTCAATAATTAACTGCGCCATTTCGTAAGGATCAGAATGACGAAGAAGATCGTGTCATCTTTCATGTCGAGAAATACCAGTAATAACTGGTTGCTCGCCTCTAGCTTGGCATCGGCATTCGATCATTGGCCCCATGGTAAACTTTCAGGAACTTTGAGAAATTTCAGGAATAATGACAAAATTTAGCTAATCGAATTGGCAGTTGTACGTACAATTGGAACATATTGGTCTGAGCGCATTTGTTTTTATTCATACTCAAACTCCTGACAGCTACGGAACGACTGTTGACACATCTCTGTTCTGATTTGCTACAAATCAGCTATCCAACCGATTTTCGATTGGATAGCTGATGCCATTCGTAAGAAATGGTGGTGACAGTTCGCTATCTTTTTAGGCTTATTCAGAGCGCTATACAGTAGTATTCTAAATTCTGCCTAAGGAGAGTAACGGTATGGTAGGAGGTCGACGTTATTTCCGGGCGACTATAGACTGTTTCAGTCCAAAGCTTTCTTCAGTCCATACAAGGAATATCATTCATGAGTTAATTCTTTTAGTGTTGCTTGAATTTCTCATTAATAAAATCTGTGCTAAGTTTGGCAACATTATATACCAAGAGCATTTAAATAATCCAATTAGTACTAACTGTGCGCCTCTTCCAGTAGACCTACAGCTTTTCTATTATGAATACGACTATATGAAGAAATTATAAAGAATACAAATGATGATTTCAAAGTCTGTTCCTTCTCATTCACCAAGCGCTATATAGACGATCTTTGGACATTGCTTTGGATATTCAGGTCACGCAGGCAAATACCGATCGTTCAAAAGACTCCACTTGAACAAAATTCAAGTTAATCTTTTAACGAAGAGCTACACTGATATCCCCGGCAGGTGCACGGCGACGCAGTTCGCAATTCGGTTCTTTCTTTCTCTCTCTTCTCTATCTCTTTAGCCTAGAAAATATTTTTTAATCAATGATAAATGGACTATTTTTGAAGTTCCCAAAATTATCATAAGTGTAAGCATAATGATCCTTTCTTGGAATAGTATGATAATTTGATCCGTATAAAGGTTCGAAGAATACTTATCAGTGATAAGGATTTCATGATTTTGTTTTATGGATTTTTTTAACAATGTATACGAACATCCTGATGACTGGCCGGCATCATTGAGATCTGTTGACCGCTTCTCTCTTAGGTTCTCTCCCTTATATGTGGTGTAATTGTATATATACTGATTGATTTCGCTATTAGTTCACTGCTTTCAGCAGTTTATCGAAGCATTGTTTATTAAATTTAATATGATTGCGGTTCTATTTATGCATGTGTGTTTTACACAAATGGTGACGGTGGTCTTGGCGTCATAATTCACATGCATAAGATTACAAATAATATATATATATATATATAGACTAAATGATCACAGTATATATATATATATATATATATATATATATATATATATATATAGGACATGGCAGATATATAAAGAGAGAGAGAGAAATAAAAAGCACATATTGACGCATGTCAGCACTGCCATAATTTATGGCAGCATATTACACATTCATACAGCAGTCCTTAAACACAAAAGCGCGCACACACAGAAATACTCTTGAAAATACTAAAATGGTAATCAGGAGCACTAATTTAATTAAGGGAGTAGAGGACGTTCATTTCTAGAGGTTGAATTTTTTTTGTAAATTCCAGTATTTTTTTCATCAGGATAAGGGAAGATGATCCATGAAAAAAATGGGGGGTCACCATAATCGTTAAGAAAATATGGATGCCAAATGCATGTATATACCACTTAACAGCCATAACATTTTCTTGCATGATGCTCAATAAATCAAACTTCCCAAGGTTAAAATTTCCCCATTTTGCTATATAATACTAAACACATATAGTTCTTGTTGAATATTATGGATTAAGAATACTGATCAGCGATACGGATTTGATATTTTTGGAACATCATGATGTCTTGCCGGCATCATTGAAAACTGTTGACCGCTTCTCTCTTGCAGGAAACAAGCCTATGTTTTGTATACTATGATTGTCTTTTTGAATTTGGTGCTAATACTGTTATATGGAATATGGAATAGGTCTTTGGATTATGGACGCGGATATTCTCTAATGGACGACGGCTGGATTATGAATGACGGACTAGACGCTTGTAATGTAATAAAAACAGGGGGATACCATACTTGCTTAGAAAATATTAGCAGTATAACAGATAAAACTGACCCTTTCCAGTCCTATTTTCAGGAGGGGGTGGGGGTGGGCAATCGCATCGGAGATAAGACATATTATTGGAGATTCATTTATTTGCCATTTACAAGTTTCCATTTTGTTGAAATTGACTGAGAGTGAATTTTGGGGATGTCAGAGGCATAATTTCCAACCCCGGGAGCACTTGTACCCATCTGTTTATAATTGAACGAGTCAAAACGATAGATGTTATATACGGACATAAAGCCCATGCTTTCCACTACAGAATCAAATTTTTTTTTTTTAGAAATTTGTTCGACGTCCCAATGACGTCATAATTACAAAGTTAAAATTGCATTAATGGTTACCCATAGATAGTTGATATTATTGCCAGAATTTGTCCTACTGTTCACGAAAAATAAAAGTACTGTGACAAAACGCGATGGCGGGTCCAAAGCCCGATAATTGACAATGGCGGCTGTCAATCATTGATGTGTTCTTAAAAACTCATGTTATTTGTTATACCATTCTATAAGTTATGGTTCACTGGTTACAATTCCGTTGCTGTGTACCGATTACGTTGGCTACATCAATATGAAGGCTGATCTTGATTCGTAATTCACAATCGATACAGCAAGGTAAAACCGAAACGTCAAATTGAAATCACTGTGTTCAAAAATAACAATAATATCACCATGATGATAATAAATAAGAGGGGACCGAATATGGATCGATCTCTGAGGAACCCCATGCCCATATTAATAGCTGGTAGAGATGGTAGAGATCTGCTTGGATAAAAACCGTGATGCCAGTCTTTAACTTCAAGGTTTGGGGCTTTTACAAGAGTCGCATGCTTTCTGTTCTCAAGGTACATGTAGTTGCGAAAACAAAGTGTGCTTCCAAAACTGAAGGAATCAAGTTCGGATACCGAAATAGAGTGCTTCAACGTACAGGCGTATCCAGAATTTTTTTTTGCCAGACGAATAATTAATTAATTATATATATCGTACATCAAATAAAGGAATAAACACTAAACAATATTACGGTGGCTTGTTAGGGCTATGCATTGATATTTCCAATATTCAAGATTTCACTTCCGCATTTTCTCTCGTTTCTTGTCATCCTCTTAAGATTCATTTTCCATTTTTCAAAATTTATCTCTGATGTTTTACATCTTTTTATTCATTTTCAAGAAACTGCAAACATTTCCATACGAAAACGCTGGAAGTTCATTTTCAAGGGGCAAGAACAATTCAAACGACCACATGAAAACACTGAAAATTAGCGAAAACCTCGAAAATTGCGTGAAACATCAGAAATAGCAAAAAACACAGAACAATAATGTACGCGGTGTAATTCCCACCGCGGTGGATATTATGTCACCTCAGTGGAAATTATTTTCTGTGTTTTTGCTATTTCTGATGTTTCACGCAATTTTCGAGGTTTTCGCTAATTTCCATATGCTACACTAACGTTCCGTCGTGTTCGTCTTGGTTATGCGAAGATGCTTTGGGGAACCCATACTAGCTCCTTATAAAATAAAAACATGCCGATATGGCAATTTCGAGCATCACTGAAAGCTGACGTTATAATACTAGCAGGGAATGCTACACCGGTTTATCATATTGTATAGTTCCATATAAGTATTGAATACACGAGATGATTGTCAAATATTTAACTTCGATTATATGTCAATTGTGATACTCAATCAACATGACAAGATACGACAAACCACTTCCGTTTGACCTGAAACCAGAAATTCTAATTAATTGTGACTGTATAGGAGTGGATCCACATTTCGTCATTATCGTCTATCTTCCGTCAACGTAAACACACACCATTCACGGTATATATATGACCAGGAGTTCTGAAAAAATAACTGGGCACACACATTAATACACTAACAATACAAAATAAAAACAAAAAAACAACAACAACAAACATAGGCTGCAAAGGGATTATATGTCCTAAGACTTATACCTGAAAGAATACTAAGAGAAATTTAGATACTGGTGTCATAAAATTTACACTCTTAAAGAGACACCTATGAATACCGGTATTTTAAGCTTTTACGCTCTTAAAAAATAACGTCTGCGATAGGCCTACCTAGAAATTGTTCTTCGGGTAGAGGCAAATGCCTGTGTAACTTCAGGAAAACAACATGTAGAGGGTTGTTTGACTTTTCAGTATTTTG
Source organism: Hanleya hanleyi (assembly GCA_036873755.1). Lineage (NCBI taxonomy): Eukaryota > Metazoa > Mollusca > Polyplacophora > Lepidopleurida > Hanleyidae > Hanleya > Hanleya hanleyi. The sequence goes on from JAVTVY010019056.1 coordinate 55,424, forward strand.
AAAGCCACCATGATAAAAATTTTTATTATGTTGTACCCCTGTATGATAGTAGTTTAAGACTTTTACTAGTTTGAGAGTCGATTGTATGTACATGTACTGCGTTGGGTAACGAATATGAAGGCTATGATTTGCCTGATTGCCCGGGGCACGATAATCTTTACAAGATACTAGCCTATCAGGCAACCTAATATTTTCTGCCCATCGACCAGCCAAAGCAAAATCGATCCAACTAAAGATCATTTGGTGTTACACATTGTTGTTGTTCTATGATTTCTATTCCACGTCTCCCTTCAACCACTTTCCTTTTTGGCATTTCCCTCTGATCCACTTCCAATACCTCCAAGACAAGAAAAGGTTACATAAAATGCATCCAAAGTGATAAATTAAAATGGAAGTATCAATAAAAAATATGGTGCAAGTAGGAGACAAGTTGTCTGTTACATGCAGGAAACACATGAAATCTAGCATGGATGTTCATTGTGTGATGTGGCAAAAAGGTAACTGAATCCTTAAGAAAAAACACATTAACTGTAATCTGCTTCAAGTTTAAGCTTGCTTTCACCATGTCATACAACACTACATTCCACAAACGATAATAAAACTAAAAGAAACATAGGAGCAATGTACATGTAACCTTGAATGTTTTACCTGACATTCCTGATGTGTCTGTAGGCTTCGAATCCCCATCCTCATCAAGTTTTCTCTTTTTTGGATGATCGGAACCTCTCAAGTGTGCCTACAACGTGGATAACAACAATCATTATCAATGACAACATGATGACAAGTTACGGGGTAGGCCTACTGTAAATTGAACAACTCACTCCAACATGTATGATAATTTAGTCTATCATATTTATAATGCCACAGTAATGCAATGATACTGATACCAATCAGTCTCCCTTCAACCACTTGCCAATTTTGTCAACACGATTTATCACTGTGAGCTGTAACTTCACACAAAGATTATTTTGCATGTCCTCATGTATTAGCAAGGCAGCAGCAATAATTATTTCAATAAACAATTTATTTTAAATCTTGGTGAGAATATATAATTTGAGAGCTGCTGCAACTTTCTTTGAGTACTGTACATGTACACATGAACAGGCCTGTGCTGCAATATTTTCTCAGAGGTTACCATAATCACACAGTGGATAACCTACATGCTAACCTGTGACAGGTACGTTCAGAGTTAGATACATGGTCACAAACAGTGACGGCAACCCATAAAAGGTTTTCTAAACTGATATTGGGAAATCCCTAGGAGAACAGGGTTTAAAACCATTCACCATAACAGTGCTGGCCTGATACATTTGTAGATCTATGCCATTACAGTGCTGCCCCCCCCCCTCCTCAACACAAAACAGCAATCAAACAACAACAAAAATAATCTGACAATAAAAAAATATTAACAACCCAACACCTGTGAAACACAGAATCAAGTTAAAAAGCTAGGCTTACCATTTCAGATTTAGATGACAGTTTTGCTGAAGAGGTGTTCACATACAACAACAAAATAATTGATTAAAAAAGACCATGGTTAGAAGTCCAATAAGCGAGATTACATTGGCAACTAAGCAGATGTAAAACAGAACTTCAAGATATGAAGGAATGAAGTAAATTATTAAGTTTTCAGTAATGGAAAGCAGAATAACAAAAGCCAGAAATGAAATCAGATATTTCACTCTCCACTCCATCTTGTTAATCTGTTTAAAAAAAGAAGAAAAAAACTTGTCAAACAGTGAGGCATGAAAACCATATCAGGTTAGGGTCATCCCTAGCGGAAATAGGGCACAATTAGGGCGCATTTAAGGTGCATGAATTGCATATCTGCACCCTAAATTCTGCCATTAGACTCAATATGGCTGGGGTGCAAATTAGAGCACATTCCAAATATCATAATTGCGTCTATGCGCCCTATTAGAGAACAGGGCACAGTTGGGGCACAGTCTACGGGCACAGATGAGGCACAGTTGGGGCGCGATTAGGGCGCACTCTCAGAATAAAAGCATGAATGTTGTACTGATATCGTGCAGTTAGGGAGCATTTGGGGTGAAGTTAGGGCGCAATAAGAGTGCAGTTAGGATGCAGTTTGGGAAACAGAATAGTATACATGTACATAAATTGAAGATTTAAGTGAGTAAATAAAATTTAACATCGCTTTCAACAATATTTCAGCTATATCACGACGAAATAGTGATGGTATTTTTTTTTAAAAGTGACATCTATGTACCAAAAATCGACCAAGTTCAGAAATGTTTTGAACAGGTTTTAATACGAATATTGATCAGGTCTTCAGAGATATTTCATGACATCAGTCTGAATAACAGAAATATGAAGTTTTAGATTCTTATGATTCATATATTTCAAGATATACAACTTTTACCAAAGATCATGAAGATGACAGCAAAAACGTTACAACAACAACACGTCACCGGTCCAGCCCCTTAAGCCATACTTTCTTTATTTGCACAACATTTGTAAAATACAAAGTATTAAGAGCCATATCCCAATTAGTAGAGAAATACAAATTGAGTCATAATACACAGGCCCAGGGACAGTGATAGTATTCTAGTTCACGAGTTGCTGGTTATCCCCGACCTGTTGAATGACACGGGAAGGCTTGCCATGTTACGATAATACTGACGAGTATGATCAGCCATCTACTAGCTAAATAATATAGCCCTCAAGAGTATGAGGGCTATAGGTCGGCCCCAGTCACCTCCAGCGAGGGTTTTAGATAATTTTATTACGAATCACCCACCTCTGAACCTGCCGTACATCTAAACTCTATCCCCTCCTGCGCACTATTTCAAAATCTTGCACACTGTTGTGAAATATTAACGAATATATCGCCGTCTGAATTTTCCAGTCGGAAACTTCTAGCTCTCTGCGCGCCATGTTGGTGACGTCACTCTATACGGTTAACATGGCGCGTTTAAAGTGGAAGTCGTCTGGGAAATTCAGACGGCGATATATTCGTTACTATTTCACAATAGTGCACAAGATTTTAAATAGTGCGCAGGAGGGGAAGACATTAGATGTACGGCAGGTTCAGAGAAATAAAATTATCTAAAACCCTCGCTGGAGGTGACTGGGGCCGACCTATAGCCCTCATACTCTTGAGGGTTATATATTATTTAGCTACCATCTACATGTACGATATACAAAATTCTCACCATCTAAAGTTTACTGAGATATTGACAACACAACAACATGCCCCTTAATGATTCAATTCCAACAAATCTCAACGTAAAACACGCACCTGCCGTCGCCATTTTATGTACCGGAAGTAAACTTGTACGCCGCCAAGATGAGGGGTCAAAGGACGACGCAAGGGAGATAATTCTGATTGATCATATATATCGCAGGAAGCGATTTCGATGTCAAACGTGTATGCGAGATCAATGTGGGGGGGGGGGTAATCAGCGAACCTTGCGGAGACTATTATGGGGCATTAAAATGTGAGGCATTATGAATGCCCCGCATCTTGACATATGCCCCACAACAAAGGTTTAATATTGAAAACTGCCCCACAACCGTTCAAAATGTTAGTATATATATATATATATAAGAAAAATAACGAAAAATGTATATATATATTGGTCCGAGTATTGTCGTATGAAACAACGTATTTGGATTATAAACGCGGATGGACGGCAGCTGGCTACAGTATGTCGAATCTGAGGCTACTATTGTTTTACCACCGTGGTCGAGCAACTATACCAGAGGGCAAAATATTATTATGAATTATGACTGTTTATTGCAGAAGTTCGTAGAGCAAAATTAGTTACACATGATATTTATCAATTAGCTCATTTCGTAACTTCAGTGCTTCTATTAAGAATTTTCGAGGTCCATATTTATTTCGGGGTTTCAAAGGCAAATAAATTTATTAATGGATGGCCAAGATAGAAAATATTTTTTGAAATATTTGCAACGTATGTGTTGATAACGTAACATAATACTAAATGATATTCATTTTCAACCACGCTCATATTACATTTATTGCATATCCGCATGTTTTGGGGAATATTAAGGTATCTTCCCTTCTCAGCATTCGAACCATGATAACCGCAGCGGAAATGAGCTACTATGTTCAAGAGCTTCCATATGTATTTTGCCTGAGTAAAATCAATAGCGAATTTAATGTACATATCAAATCTAGAGGAAGTAGTAATATTTAATGACCAATTCTGAATAAAATTATCTTTATACTTAGTCAGTTGGCCAGATGTGAAAAAGTGGTTTTAGTTTAGCTTTTCGTTACGATACCAGTTTTCCCTGCATAACTGAAACCTTTTCTAATGTGTAGAGGGGACACATGTGCATATATTCTGACCGGTTGTCAGCTTACAAGTACGTGTGTTCGATTTCAGGGCGTTAAAATGTGATTAATTTAGCAAAAAGTCATCAAATTCACGAAAACATTCGTAACTTTCATATTGTCATATAACTGTTACAAAAATCGGCGGTTATCCAAGCTATGTGTATGGTTTAGTAAAAAAAAGAGCCTCGAAATTAGGCAAAATACTTGTATTTTACTTTTTCCATCCCAGGTAAAAACAATCACAATGGTACGACCTCTCAACCGAATCGCTTGATCAGCACATACAAAATTTAGCCTTCATCGGGCTACTGTTTTCTATAAACAATATCAGATTATCTGGTTTAATGTCAGAGCGATAACTCAAAATGTTACCCTATCCCTCAAAATCAGAGAAAATCCTTCATTTTAGGGAAATATTTGTAACTTTTCTGTTTACTCATCAAAAATAAGCAGATTAAGCGTCATGTTATAGATATTTAGTGTGATATGGTTGTAAAAAATAATAGCGACTGTACATATCGTATATCTGACTCAATGCAATAAATAAGCTCGAAATTATGCAAAATAGTTTTATTTTCCTTTTTCCATCCCAGGTAAAAACAAACACACTGGCATGACTTCTCAACCGATTCGCTTGATCGGCATAACAAATTGTTTGCCGTTCACCGGGCTACTATTTGCAATAAACAAGATCAGATTATCTGGTTAATGGTTTAATGGCATACCTATAACTTAAAATGTTACCCTACCCCCAAAATTAAAGGAAATCCTTCATGTTAGGAAATTATTTTTCTGTTTACTAATCAAAATAAGCAGACTATGTGTTATGTTACAGGTGTTTAGTGTGGTATGGTTGTGAAAAATAATAGCGGGTGTATATGTTGCATATCTAACTCAGTCCAATAAATAAGCTCGAAATTAGGTAAAATATTTGTTTTTGACTTTCTCAATCCCTTAATCTCTGCCACTTATGATATTAATATTCGCAGAGAATAAGAAAATGTTATTTTCTTAACTTATTTTCTTCTTGTCCTTAACTTTACAAATACAAAATGAACAAAGTGTATCTCAAGTGACAGGTATATGATGTTATCTACTTGCACAAAACTGCTGGCTGTTAGAGCTGTCTTGCTTACTAAATGCAAGAAATGGCTCAAAATCAACTGCTTGTTGTTTGGTTTTGTTCATCTAAAGCAAACATCGCAATATACTGACATTTTAACGAAACCACTTCATCAGTACACCATGGTTTGTGCCAACGACCAGATTACCGCTTGGAGTAAACAAGACCGAACTACCTGGTTTACTGTGAGATACATCAAGCTAATTTTATCCCACCGCCAACACTCCTAAATGTCCCTTATTTTGCAAAACACACTTAACTATTTTTCCATCAAAAGAAAAACAATATGTCCCAAATTACTGTGACATAGTCTGATTGAGCGACAATATGTGGGTTTTATGAACTGTGTATCTGATTAAATGCAGGAAATAAGCTCGAAATATGGCACATATATGTTTTTCCTCTTTATCGTCCGAGGACAAACTTCCACAGTGTTTTGAATCAACTAAATCGCCCGTCAGTATATCAATCTGTGCCAACAATCAGGCTATCCTATGCAAATAATTCCGGATTAGCTGACCTAGTGTCGGAGAAGTTACGTAAATATTACCTTACCGGTTATCCAAAATGTAACTCTACGTGGCGAAGCATATCAACCAACAAGCTTGAAAACAACGGAATATCTGTTGGGATTGTTTCTTAATGTGATAAGTTGACTTGCTTTGTCTAATACCTTCAATAATAATTATTCGAGCTGAAATCTTCAATAATAAACAGTCGATCACAATCCGCAGATGTAATTAAACTAATTACAATAATGATGGTACAATATACATTTGGAATTGGTACTAACTGTCACATGAAATATGTATTTCGGTTATTGACGGGAAAGTTCTGAATATTGAATGTCGGATCTGACGCTTGCCTTCATATATATATATTTGGAGTCAATTCGACTAAATATTCCTCCAATTGATTATTCCTCTGAAATTGTTAAGATAAACTGTCTGTGATGTTAAGAAATTTGGGTGCATTAGGAGGGGATTTATAATATCACAATTATATGATTTTTTAGGGCGTTATACTTTATTATCGGCCCGACATCAATAATTAGCAGCCCAACATGGTCATTAGCAACCCAAGGGCCCGAAGGGCCTGAGGGCCCATAATGACTATGGCGTGCTGCTAATTATTGATTGATGACCGAAAATAAAAGTATAACGTCTCGACAAAATCATGTTACTACTATTATTATAAGTTTCAAATCTGTTCTTCATTAAGTTCGCTCGATTGTGAATATGAATACGAGTCCTCCGGTTCGCCCATTCTACTGTGTTTGCCGTCTTCTTCTCGTCGTATGCCAAGGAAATATACAGGCCTAATCGTGGTGAGAGCACATCACAAAGCTGACAGTAGTATACAAAGCGTGAATGGAGTCGTATTGACCTCAGAAATTTGCATATGACCTCTGTGACGTCACGCGACAGCCAATCAGAAGCGAGTATTGTGTCACATGGGGTGTGGTGGTGGTGGGTGGTGGGTTTAAGATGGCGGCTGTGGTGGTGGTGGGTGGTGGGTTTAAGATGGCGGCTGTGGTGGTGGTGGGTGGTGGGTTTAAGATGGCGGCTGTGGTGGTGGTGGGTGGTGGGTTTAAGATGGCGGCTGTGGTGGTGGGGGGTGGTGGGTTTAAGATGGCGGCTGTGGTGGTGGTGGGTGGTGGGTTTAAGATGGCGGCTGTGGTGGTGGGTGGGTGGTGGGTTTAAGATGGCGGATTGTAGAAAAACGTATAAAAGGAGGCGATTTTTAGGGGAAGGGCGTATTCATTGCACTATCCTGCGCAGCACTCTGACTTACCTGACCTGACCAGCCTGCCTGCCTGCCTGCCTACCTGCCTGCCTGCTTCACCTCTAGCCAGCCAGCCAGCCAGCCTGCTTGCCTGTTTTGTATGAGCTGTGTAGAACCTTTTACTTTTTTTCATTTTACCAGTGCAAATTCACCAGACTTTTACACCGTAGCAGTTGCTCATCAGCCTGAGCCCAAAGTCATGGAGTCATCCCAGCAAGTGAAGCTTCGAAAGTACCGTGTTCGTCTGATTGATGAGATGCAGCATGTGGACGAATTATGTGATTTCCTTATGGAGGAAAACATACTTCTGAAACAGCGTGTCGAAGATATCATGGCTGAGAAAACCACTTCAGCACAAAACAGAGCCGTCATCGATGGTTTAGTGCGCTCTACCCCCTATGTATTTCTAGCCTTCGTGGCGGGGTTGAAGATCACGGGAAATGAAGAACTAGCAGATCTACTTGAAGCCGACGTTATACAAGATGATGATATCTTAGTCATGGATACCACCGAAGAGCGTACAGCTAGCAAACGTACGCACCCAGCGTCTGGTGTACCTGCCAAACGCGCTGTACGACCCAAACGGCCCCGACTAACACCTTTAGAAATACCTGAGTCAGCCCAGCAAGAGCCTGGGCCTGTGAAAGAACAGGTGCAACTTCCTATGTCTGTGCAGGATATCAATAACATTATTGAGCAGGCCTACCAGGCAGCCCACAAGGACATTTGGGAGCTCTCAGCCTATTTAACTGTGAGTGTCAAAGACGAAGAAGTGCATTTTAACGCATCGGGCTTTAACGACAGACCCGGTAGGCATATTGCCATGAACTTAGACACCTGGCAAAAACTGGAGACCCTTGATTACGCCATCGATGCGGTTATTCGCGACCAGGGGAGTGACGAAGCGAAATTTTATGTGGGTGACGACATCTTTGTCAGCTGTGCCTATTTCAACGATCAGCTCCTGGTGCATATCCGTAAATGGAAAATGAGGTTAGATACGCAAGAGCGTATTCCTTGTCCTCAGGGTGTCACCTTGAAATTAACGGCGTGGCGGAAGTTGCAGAGTGTCACAGCTGCAATTCGTCAAGCTCTGGCTTACCAGGTGTCTCACTATATTTATAAGAAGTACATCGACTCAGTCCTGGATCTGATCAGACCTCAAATTCGACACTTGCGTATCCAAGCATGTGCAGGCTGTGAAAATAACAGTCCCATAAACCAGCATACGTGTGTGGACACTAGTGTACCCTCATACGCACTGATCACTGAGGCACTACAGGCCGTGACCGAGGCGCAAATTGCCCTGAGAGTGGAAGCTACCTGCCCTCCCAAAATTCCACGTGAAGACATTACTACCTACATCTACGTGCACCAGGGGCGGAAAGACGATGATGAGTTCAAACAAGTCTTGTTGCAGAACTATTGAGAACAAGTGTGATGTTGAAAAACATTTACCGTATTCCTACACGTTCATTGAAGTGGCTTGAGAGCGTATAATTGTATTAAAAATTCACAGTTTTTTTTACTGTTAATTGTATTAAAATTCAATACTCAGAGTTGAACACGTTCATTCTATTGTCTTGTATAAATATTGAGGATTTTCAAGTTTTTATTGCATTGGAACATTCAGACATTATCATCTGCCAGTCTTGCTCAAGCTGAAAATACGGCTTCTCTCTTCACGTATTCCTACACTATGTTCATTTTATGTTCATTGAAGCGCCTTCATAACGTATAATTGTATTAAAATTCAATACCCTGGTGAACACGTTCATTCTATTTGTGTTAATAAAAAAATAGTAAGAAAATTAAAAAAAAAATGGTTGTTAGTGTTCATTTTTTTCCCTCTTTCATGGGTTGTGAAACTGGATGAGATTTAAAACCAAATACATACAAATTACTGGTAACAGCAATTACTCCGGTGTGTGCGTGTCTCCTGCTATGGCTTCCCCGTCCAAGTGAACTGTGCGGGCCTCGTGGTCCCGCTTACATCAACGCATGCGGGGAAGCAACCAATTATCGACAGAATGGACTTACAGTGGTTCATCTCCTGTCGTCGTGGTCAAAGGGAGATCAGGCGAGTTGGACAATTAACGATTATCTCCCTTGCATTGTACAATGATTTATCAAATGTATCCTTACAATACAGAATTACAACTATTGCTCGCATCCTAATAATGAAAATTAATTCTAATCCCAAATCCCTGTGCTGGTTTCAGATAATTTCAGTCCGTTATCATTCGGGCTGTAATGTTGGTTTCAATAATTTCAGTCCGTTATTATTCGGGCTGTAATGTTAAAAAAAAAATTTAATTTTTTTTTTAAAAATTTAAAAAAAAATTCATAGAGGAAAGGGTGAAGGGAGCTGGTGTTAATTTTTTGTGTGCTTTTTCAGTTAGAAGTTTTCCCTTTCGGAAAGATCAGGTGGCTCTGAAAAGAGCCTTTTGTAAAAGTGTTACGACACTTGTTTTAGGAGCGGTAAATTCTCTTTACTCCGGCTACCTGCTTCCTACACACGGGACACTTGATCTTTAAATGCTGTTCGTCCGTTTCAGCGCAGTGGCACACACCCCCTATACATGTTAGCGTCACCCAGCATTTTTCACATAGGCATAAATGCCCGCACGGAAATAGGGCGTACAGGCTTTCTTCCGCTGTACACACACTGCAGATTAATTTACTTTGTTCCTTCTGTCGAGCTTCTTCTTGTTTTAAAATAATAACGTCCATTTGATCGATGTGTTGGTTCATGTTATTAATCTGTTCGTTCAGGCGGGTTACCTCGGCCCAAGAGCATGGTGATGGTCGTGGTATTGTTGTTGTTTCGGCGGTAGCCGATGTGGTTTCGCAAGCCGACGTGGTTATAATCGGAGTTTGAGTAGCTCTTGTATTTGCTGGAGGTCTATTACTGTTTAACCAGGGGAGTTCTTCTTCCTCATCACTTATATCTGCATCAGATATATGCTCATTCTCTTCTTCTTGCAGCACCACCCTCCTGATTTCTTGGTCTTGTTCTTCACTCCGTTGTCTTATCAACCTCGCATGTTCTTCTCCCATTACCTCCCTCCGCAGCTCTTGCAGTTGTTCTTCACTTCGCCGTATCATCGTCTCGTCGACAATAACCTGCTCAAAGCTTGTAATTATTGCCACTTCACCATTGTTATGTTCATCTCCACTCATAATCACCTCTCTGTGTTCTCTAGGATCTCTCGGATCGGTGAAGAGTCTTCGTCTTGTACCCATGATTGTAGTTGTGAATAAATGACAAGATACTACGCGTTATTTATAGTCTAGCCGGCTGTGGTGGATGGTGGGTGGTGGGTTTAAGATGGCGGCCGGTGTGAGTGAGTGCAAGTGTGGTGGATGGTGGGTGGTGGGTTTAAGATGGCGGCCAGTGTGAGTGAGTGCAAGTGTGGTGGATGGTGGGTGGTGGGTTTAAGATGGCGGCCGGTGTGAGTGAGTGCAAGTGTGGTGGATGGTGGGTGGTGGGTTTAAGATGGCGGCCGGTGTGAGTGAGTGCAACATGGTGGTATCTGCTAAAAAATTCCTAGTTTTCTTTCTTTCTTTCGATAAACCAGTTACAATTTTCAGGGTAATATTATAAGGCTATGAGCAATATACTTGACGTATTTTTAGCCAGGAAAACCAATTTATTTCCAGTGTAGCGGGTTTTCCACACTACCGTAGTATAACGTTACGGGTGTAAAAATCGATAAAATTATTAAAAATACCGGCTTAGTGTAGCGCTATCCTGCTAAATTTTTAAATGCTACACCATGAGTTGCCTCGGTTCAACTTGAAATAAAACGTGCACTGACATTTATTGTAAAATCACAACCGTTTAAAATTGGAAAAGAAACACAAATATTTTGTTCAGCGTAAAAATATTTACCAAACACATAGAGCTATTTCGCTGAGGTCCGCGCTTTACACTATAAATAGCGCGCAGTATTTACAATTATACCAGTGTTTACTACACGTGCACAGTGATGGAGTGATCCCCTGGGTGAAATCATGGATATTGACATATCAGGCTTCATCACAAATGATGATGATAATGAAGTACAAGTGTTCGACAACATCATTAATGTGGTAGATGACGCGCCATGGTTGGATGCTATAATGGAAGACTTATTTACACCTCAACCCCGGCACCATCCGCCAGCAGACACATCGCTTCTTACAGACCTCCTAGCAGCCACACCGCATCTTAGTCACTTCCCAGCAGCGACATCGGATCTTACCCCAGTCGAATACCAACATTTTGACGACATAGACCGCGTGTTGGAAACTATGTTGAAAGAACAACAAAACTCCCCAGCTAAAGAAAAAGCAGGAGAAATGGGCCAAGAAGAAACGGGACAAGAAGAAACCGAATCCGAATCCCAAACCGACACAGAAGAAGGAGAAAGCGAAGATGAGGAGAAGGGGAAATACTTCAAAACCACAGTATTCGAAAAAAGCAAAGACTCAACAAAAAAGAGGAAAGACGCCAGAAAAAACAGGAAAGACGTCAGAAAAAACAGGCAAGACGTCAGAAGCGGTAGAAAAGACGACAGAAGCAATAGACATAGGCAAGAGGCGAGAAAAAACAGAAAAGACGCGAGGAAAAACAGAATAAGAGAGAATACCAGAAAAATAAGCCAAAAACAAAACCAAGACGTCATCCACTACGTTTCCGCAATATCAACAACAACACTGGCATCCAACAGAGAACGCCAAGCAGCCTGTTATTTACACTGCGTGCAATGCTGTAACCAGTTTGCTAAATACGCTATTTTCCCCTGTGGGCATCAAGCCTTGTGTGTGGCTTGTATACATAAACATGCCCAAATACCAGTGTGTGCTGACGCTTACAACCCCCTAGTGTGTGAATTGATAGCCTTGACATGCCCGGTGTGTACTGAGAGAAGAAGACAATTCCAACAGCCCCCAACGATGTAATCGCTTACATATTCCAACGGTTCTTTTCAGAACCACTTTATCTTTCCGAAAGGGGAAACTTCTAACATTAAAAAGCACAAAATAAAAAATTAACTTCAACTCCCACACACACACATACTCTTCTTTCTAATCCCAAACCCCTTTGTGCTGGTTCAAATAAATTTCAGTCCGTTATTATTCGGGCTGTAATGTTATTCCTTTACTGGTCGACAACCACAGTGACAAATGTCCCCCTCCTCCCCTTTTTTCCCCTTGTCCCTCTCCTCCCCTTTTTCCCCCTTCTCCCCCTCCTCCCCCTCTGCCCCCTTCTACCCCTCTGGTTGAAATAAATTTCAGTCCGTTATGATTCGGGTCGTAATATTAATTGCTGAGAGAGAAAAAAAATTTGTAAAAATTAGTAACATGTGGCCCAGGGTCGACAACCACAGTGACAAATGTCCCCCTTCTCCCCCTCTTCCCTTCTACTCCATGGTTCAAATAAATTTCAGTCCGTTATGATTCGGACTGTAATATTAATTACTGGGAGAGAGAAAAAACAAAAATAAAACCTGTGTTTATAAGAGAGAGATTGGTCCTGACAAGGACCGTTAATATCGGGCAGGGATTGTTTTTTTTTTTTTTTTTTGGTGTTGCAGTTTGCTAATAGAATAAAAAAAAGGGTAATGTGGGGATCTGTGCTTTGAAATTTGTGCCAAGTTATTAGAAGTTCTCTTTCGAGAAGCATTGGTTAGCTCTGAAAAGAGCTGTTATGGTTCAATTTGATATCCCTGTTTTCTTCAGGAGGGGGTTTTCTTGTCTACCCCCCTTACATCTTGCTTACCGAAAAGTAAGTATATGGAGTTAGGGTGTATTTTTACACTCCCTCCTCATCTTCTTGGTCGGGACTGATGGGCATCTCGAGTAAGAAATTAGCGTCTCGTATTTTTTGTTGTTCCATCTCCTCTTCATCCTTGATGTCTTGTAACCAGTCGCTGTTCGGTAGATCTTGTAGTGGTAAAATCGCCTCCGGGCCTGCTGTTGGTAGTTCATCCAGCGGGTAGAGTGCTGGCTCTGTTGGACGATCTTGTAGTGGGAAAATCGCCTCCGGGCCTGCTGTTGGTAGTGCATCCACCGGGTAGAGTGCTGGCTCTGTTGGACGAGGGGCCAGCAGCGTAGGAGGGGCAGGGTGCATTTCTTCTTCCATCGTAACCCTGAGTAAATCTAACCATCCTTGCTCGCTGACGGTTTTCGATGCGTTTATTAATTTACGCAAATTGTTGGCTATACCGTCCCCTGGTCCTTCGGTCTCGTTGGTCATCCTCGCACTCCACCCGGTTAATTCCCGCAGCCAGAAATCTTTTATTGCCTGCAACATCACCCTCTTCTTCCGTCTCGATATCTTGGGTACTCCTACTCTTCGCCCGATGGCCTTGGATGTCGACATCTTTGCAGCAAGTTGTTGGCTCATTTTTTCTTCTTTTCTTCTCATGAACATACGGCAGTGAAAGGTTTTGGAATAAGCCGCGTCAAGCTGGCTGCTAGGTTATATAGAAATAGCGCGGACCTCGGCGAAATAGCTCTATCTGCTGGCTGTATTTTTACGCCGAACAAAATATTTGTGTTTCTTTCTCAATTATAAACTGGTGTTTCTTTTCCAATAAATGTCAGTGCACGTATAAATTTTATTTCAAGTTGAACCGAGGCAACTCATGGTGTAGTATTTAAAAATTTAGCAGGATAGCGCTACACTAAGCCGGTATTTTTAATAATTTTATCGATTTTTACACCCGTAACGTTATAGAACGGTAGTGTGGAAAACCCGCTACACTGGAAATAAATTGGTTTTCCTGGCTAAAAATACGTCAAGTATATTGCTCACAGCCTTATAATATCACCCTGAAAATTGTAACTGGTTTATCCAGAGAAAACTATAAAAATTATAGAAAAAATAGCCTTCGTTTCAGTGCAAGAAGGCCAACGTGCAGAGTTCCCAATCATTTTGGTGCGCTGTGGATCACGCCATCTAGCGGTCGTCACAGGCACTGAGAATGGAATGTCTATCGGCTTGAAAGGGGTCGTCTGTTAATAACCAATAGGCCGGTAAAGCATTTTGGAGACGATTTCAATGTTGTCTTCTCTTCCATCTGTGCGCGAATTCTTAATTGTTACAGTCCAGGCACAAATTACACGCAAATGTAGCGTCGCAAAAATGTTCTGAAGTATATTTATCTTGGAGCGCGCGCCTACAAAATTGCATTTGTAATCTCAATTTAATTATTTTTCTAGAACAGGGTACCATACGAATTTTATTACGATGAAATATTTTTTTTTTTTTACTCGCGAGTCATTAATTAGCAAGAATCCGTATATACACATTTGCCTGGACGGTGTTTTGTCATTCACCACTATGGCAGCGCACGGAACGGAGCTCGCTTTCTTCCAACTCACGTCTGATGTGATTCTCATCGTCTATGATCATGAACTGCAGCTCATCGAAGAACATCCCCGAGAAGTGAAGTTATGTTTAAGCCTACCAGGCTGGACTCTATTGACACGGTTGTTACAGGGAAAAGAGCCCGAAGTGGATTTCATGCACGTGGGAGTCGGTGTTTACCTGCGAAGTGGTAAAGATGATTCTTTTTTTCCCCGGTTAGAACAGTGTGGTGGTACCTCTATCCTACTCCGACCGGCATTATGGCAGGCGCTGAAAGCTATTATCACCGACGTCCACGACGTACTCTATCCTGAGGCCAATTCTGTAGCTACGCGTACTCTTACACCGGACTGTACCCTATTGTTATACCCCCAACGCGTGGAGCTCATCGATGACGATAGTCGGTGTTGGTGTACGTCTGAACCCGCGCGTGTCTCTTTATCCCCGGAAGGCTGGATTACCTTGAAACGTGTGTTATGCGGTGACCTCGACGGAGATAGCATTCACCTGTGTGACGATGTCTACATTTTCCATTTTCCGTGGTCCCTATTTTGCTCGACTCCTCTGTCTCAAGCGAGGTGGTTTTACTCTGGACCCCGATCTATGGACGGCTTTGCAACAAGTAGTGCCCGTGGTCGATGAAGTACTCTCTCCACAGGAGCCTCTCACAGAATAGTACGATTCATGTCTGTACCTGACACTATAAATACCAGGGGTGAGACAGAGTGTGTGTCATTCACCGTTCGACATTTAGAGCAAGCATGTCAGCCGACCTACGAGCCATTCTCCCCCTTATACCCCAGGTGGGGTTATACGTCTATGAAGATAAAGTCACCCTGGTGAAAGACTGTGGAGCTATTTGCTGGGCGCCCGCTGAGACTCTATCGAATACGGTGACGCTACAGCGTGACGGCTGGACTAAATTTAAACGGGTGTTGAACGGTGAGTTCGATGGAGACCTCATTCACATAGACAATGCCATCTACGTATATACCGTACCTCCCCACTTCGCACGCCTGGGCCGCTACCAAGACCCTACGCGAAGTTTCATCCTAGGCCCCTCTCTGTGGTCAGCCTTGGAGAAAGTAGTGCCTATTGTGGACCAGCTGTTTACACCGGACGAACGATCACCAGACGAATTGGCGTGGGTTCGTGCTATAGAGGACGCGCTGGCTGAACCCCATGAAAAAAAAACAACATGAACCCGATACAGCCGGGGAAGACGAAAGTACTATATCTATAGAATGCACAGAGGCTAGAGTGTCAGTGTCACCTGATGAAGCGAACACACATGACGGGGACCCAGAGGCACCCCGATGAGGGGTAAGAAGACCGTAATGAGGCGGTCCCGAAAGGGGAAAAAGGGGTCAGCATCTACAGTGAACAAGGTGTTAACCGATTTGTATTACAACCCTACCAGTCCAGCCGCGTATAGCGCTGTGGGAGCGCTCGCTCGAGCTGTCCATTCCCAAGGCATCAGTCGAACTGAAGTTCGAGACTGGTTAAAAACCCAAGACACTTATAGTTTACATCGAGCAGCCCGACGACATTTTCGCCGTAACCGTCATCGTAGGAGGCATAGACGCGCAATGGCAATCTGATTTAGTGGATATGAGTCGATTTGCACCTCACAATGATGGACATCGGTACATATTGACCTGTATCGATATTTTATCCAAGTATGCCTGGGTACTACCCATTCGCACCAAAACAGGAGAGAATCTAATACGGGCGTTCCAGCAGATTTTCAAGACGGGGCGCAAACCCCTTTATTTGCAAACGGATGAAGGCACAGAATTTCTCAACCGACCCTTTCAAGCCTTTCTTAAGAAACAGAAGGTATTTTTCTTCCATACGTACAACGAGGCCAAAGCCTCTGTGGTGGAACGATTCAATCGCACCTTCAAAGGACGAATGTACAAGTATTTTACTGCCCAAAACACCCGACGGTACATCGATGTACTACCTCAACTGGTGCAAGGGTACAATCGAGCCTATCATCACAGTATCCAGCGAGCTCCCCGCGATGTGACAGAACGCAACGAACATCAAGTGCGTGGTACGCTGTACTCACCCAGTCCACCATCACTCACGGCACCCCGTTACAAACGTGGAGATGTGGTACGGATCAGTAAAGTGAAAGGTCAATTTGAGAAAAGTTACTTGCCCAACTGGAGTGACGAGCACTTTGTCATCGTTCGCTATAAACCTCGACAGCCACACGTCTATCAACTGGAAGATCTACAAGGAGAAACACTGCAAGGCACGTTTTACGAGGCAGAATTACAACCCATAGTGAAAACACTGAAAGACTACTACACGGTGGAAAAGATTTTGAAAACGGAACGTCGACGTGGCATCCCCTATCATTTCGTCAAATGGCGAGGGTGGCCCCTTTCGTTTAATTCCTGGGTGTCAGGCCGTGACATGAAACGCCTATAAATTCTAACCCCTATCACCATCATCCTTCAGTGTAGGATTGTACCATGGATAGTGCACATCTACCCTTACTGTTACGAACTCCAAAAGCACAAGTGGGTACTATAGTATGTGTAGTAGTACTTCTGGGTACGTTATTTGGAGGTGTGTTCTTCGATTTGGCGTATGTGATATCCTGTTTCAACACCCCGCCCCCCACAATTCCACCTCAGTCATCCACCACTTCGACCACCACCACTACGACGCTGCCTACGCCATCCAAGACGTCAAGGTACCGGCACGTATCAACCCAGACACCCACGTCTACCACGCCGTCTACTCCATCCACTACATCACCTGACCGTCACATCCATCTACTCACGCCTACGACGCCCCGTATTACTACTACCACGCTGCGTACTACGACACCACGTGATCCTCCGTTACCCCTGAGAAGCGACGATCCTTCCAGTCCATCACCACCACCACCACCTAGTACCACCACCATCACCACTCCTACGACGCTAAACACATTTAGAGTGCGCGAATCACGTTTACCACGGCAACGGTACCCACGCGACTACGATCCCCGGTGGAATCCACGAGAACGAGGGTGGGCCTCTGAACGCCGAGCGCAAATCACCAAATAAAAAAAAAAAAAAAAAAAACTATGGATCCTCGGTGGCAGCATCCTTTCACGTGTCTCATCGCTGGGCCGACAGGGTCGGGAAAAACACACTTCGTTCAACGTCTCATCCAACACGGGTCAGCCCTCATTTCACCGCCTCTAGCTCGCATCCTGTGGTGTTATGGAGCTTGGCAACCCACCTACGAAGAACTGGCACGTGTTCCGGGACTCACCTTAATGGAAGGCTTACCCCCTGAGGATACACCCAAAGACACGTTGGTGGTGGTGGACGATCTCATGACGGAAACGGACAGTCGAATCACCCGTCTCTTTACCAAAGGAAGCCATCATCGTCGGTTGAGCATCATCTATATTGTGCAGAATCTCTTCAGTAAGAACAAAGAGCACAGGAACATTAGTTTGAATGCTCAGTATGTGGTGTTATTCAAAAACCCCAGAGACGCTTCCCAAATTACGCACCTGGCCCACCAGATGTACCCTAAAAACACGGCCTTTGTACGAGAAGCCTTTGAAGATGCTACCCAACGAGCTCACGGGTATCTACTCATCGACTTGAAACAAGATACTCCCTCATCCCTTCGATTGCGTACCCACATTTTTCCCGGCGAGGTACAGACGGTGTACACACCCAAATAAAAGAAGAATTACAACACATATAAGGGTAGTGGGAAGAGGTGCCGACATACTGACTGCGTCACATGACTTCACATAATAATCTTCTGGTTAACCTATTCTAAAGCACATACCAAGAATCTAACGATTCGTGATATGTGTTGTATCTCAGGTACGCTTTTATTGTACCTGTTCATGTGGCAACTTGGATGATATGACCACACGGCCCCTAGCACCGGCACAAGCGGTATTAGATACAAATCTAGAGCTATGATGGAAATGCTCTGACAACTCGTATACTGGTAATTGGTGAGCTGTCTCGCTGTGACAACTCGTACATTGGAGATTGGTGAGCTGTATCGTCAGATGTAAATGACGGCATTTAACACAAAAGACTAGTCTGTAAGGCCCGATGTCGACCCAGCATCAACTTCCCACAAGTGCCAACATATATCAAAGACCAAAAGGTCTGTACAGGGGGCGGGCCTCGGGGACGATGCACAATGCAATGCACTCTAGCCGTCACTCATCATGTCTGCACGGGTACGCAAGCACGCGCCGGCCCTCCGCGTATTACGCAGCGCGCCACCGGAGGTGGGCCGGGCCCTGGTGCGCGGGGCGGATCCCGACTTGGTACGGTGTTTGTGTGAAGTGGCGCATAATGTGTTAAAAGGCAATGTTCCGCTCAGTCCTCTGCAGAAAAGGAAATTGCAACGGCACAAGGCGGGTCTCCGAACGTTGGTGAAGAAGACGGGTAGTGTGAAGAAAAGGAAACAGGTGTTACAGCGAGGTGGATTTCTCGGCGCACTCCTCGCACCCTTAGCCGCTACTGTACTGGGGCCGTTACTAGGCTCCATCTTGGGACGCTAACGGCATGGAACATACGAAAAAAATGATGCTGGTGGAACCTCGACTGTCACAGAGTTTGCAATCACCCTATCCCGTGCCTGCCACAGTGCAACAACTGCAGTCTCTGGATGAAGAGATGAATAGTATACTCCAACGTCGACTACCCGATCACGAGAAAATTCAACTCTACCATCATACGCTGAACCGGTACCAGACGTTTATGGATCAATATAGAGGGAGTAGTAGTACACCACAACTACCCACAACGCCTACACTCACACCTCCGCCATCCTCATCTTCTGCCTCACCTCAGCTGGAACAGGAAGTGTTGGCCAGTGTGCCTAAAGCCTTCAAGACCAAGGCGCGTTTATTGTTGGACCGGGTGAAACAGAATGCCGATATGGGTTGGAACGCTGAAGGAAAACTACTGATTCGAAACCGAGTGGTGCCGGGATCTCATATGACGGATTTAATCAACGATATGGTACGTTCTCGCAAACACTCTAATCCACCGGGCTGGGAAGCCTTTGCTCAGGGATTAAAAGACACACACACTCCTCAAGAATTGGTAGGAAATCGTGAACGCTGGAAGTGGATGCAAGCACCCTCTCGACTTTCCCCTACCTGGGAATGTGAATGGCAACCTCAGACGCCGCCCAAAACACCCTCACGGCGGGCACCTACTTCGTCACCTCTTTTACCACGTCATCCCCTGCAAACCCCCAGAGCTAAGTCACCGCGACGATCACGACGCCGAGGTCAGCCGCCCAAGGCCTGGGAACCTTACTAAGGGGACCCTTACTAAGGAGGGAGGGTGACCTCCCTATAAAAACCCGGTGCAGAAGCCAGAACAACTCAGTCGTCATGTTTTACCTGACGTTGCCCAGTAATAGTTCACTCGATGTGTTTCCTGACAACACCTTGGCCAAGTATGTCACTCAATTACCACAACCGTTACATTTACCGGGTCGGTGGGAATGTGGACTGTTAGATATTCAGTGCCCTTACTCGTGGTACAACGTACGAGACCAAGAAGTATGGTACGAAGTGACGTACGAAGGCAAAGTCACCAAACTCATTCTCCCCGAAGGCCAATACGACACGCCCCAGAAGTTCATAGAGGGTCTGCTGTCCTTGTTGGAGTACAAGTCTCTACGGGAGGCCACGAATAAATCAAAACCCCTGCAAGTCTACCCTTTCAAGAATCACATAATCTTGACTGTGAACCCACACAACGACAAGGCCTGTATCCTGCTGAGCCCTAACGTGGCTGTGACACTCAGTCCTACACTACAGCAAATGTTAGGTCTGCCTTTCAGAGTGTACCCGGGGCCCACTACCGACAACGGTGACGATGTGATGGATATGAAAGTAGGCATGTACGCACTCTACGTCTACTCAGACGCAGTGGACAACCATATTGTGGGTGATGTGAACACACCTCTGTTACGGGTGGTGCCCATTAGCAAGTCGTATGGCGATCAAGTCAACCAGAGTTTCAACCATATACTCTACCTGCCCGTACGACATACCGATATCAACACGATCACGGTAGATATAAGAGATGACACGGGACATCCGGTGCCATTCGAACGAGGAAAAGTGGTGCTGACACTTCATTTCCGACAAGCCCGTTCTCCTCACTTCGTATAATGTACGTGCCTTACCAGTGTCATACACCCAGCTATGCCGACTACTACAAGAAACAAACGGGGGGAGGCTTGCCCATCTTTAGCGGTGCACGCATGCACCGAGGTCACGGATTGGGAAACATACTGGGCAGCATTGTGAAAACGTTCTTACCCTTGGTGACACGGGGTGTCAAAGCGGTAGGCAAACAAGCGGTACGCAGTGGATTGCGCGTGGCTGGTGATGTGATGGGAGGCACAGCACCCCGTCAAGGCTTGAAACGACGGGCTAAAGAAGCCGGTAGCGTCTTGATCGCCAAAGCCCTTAAAAGACAACCCCGGACACAGCGAAGAGTCATTCGACGTCCAACACACCGACGACGCACACCCCGGAGGGCTAAGACCCACAAGAAGAAGAAGAAGAGTAGTAGTAGTAGGAGAGACATCTTCGCATAATGGCATTCATTCACTCCGAGTCGTGTCCGTCTACCAACAGTGAATTGGATTTGTGGACTATTCCATCCACCCAAACCAGTGTAGCCGAAGGCCGTTGGGTAGAACATCGACCCCTGGCTAGCCTGACGGGGACGGGCCCCGTGGAATTTACCATTGAAAACAAAGATACAGCCTACCTGGATTTAGCCCACACCTACTTGTACGTGAAAGCCAAAATAGTGGACGCAGCCGGGGGCAACGTAGCGGACGATGCAGTAGTAGGCCCAGTGAATCTTTGGCTGCACTCCTTGTTCCAACAGGTGGATATGAGTATGAGCGATAGACTCATCAGTACGTCGACCAATACGTACCCGTACCGAGCCTACATGGAGACGCTGTTGTCGTACGGTGCAGATGCCAAAAAATCTCACTTGCAAGCCGCGCTGTACTACAAGGATACAGCCGGCTCCATGAATAGCGTGCTGGCTGCCAATAATGGGTTGGTCAACCGCAAAAACTTGACAGCCGATAGCAAGTCCGTCGATATGATGGGGCGACTCCACGCCGATCTGTTCCTGCAAGACCGCTACATGATGAACGGTGTATCCATCAAGATCAAGTTGATCCGTTCCACACCTGCGTTCGCCTTAATGGCCGGTGGAGGGGCCCCCAATTACAAGATCATCCTAGAAGATGCAGCCCTGTTTGTGCGTACGGTGGATTTGCAACAGGGCGTGTTGGTGAGTCACATGGAAGCCTTATCGAAAAAACCAGCCCTGTACCCCATCCGACGCGTACAGACCAAGGTGTTCTCTGTGCCAGGCGGTACGATGATGGCCAATCGTGAAAATTTATTTTTAGGAGATCTCCCTAAACGTATTACCATAGGGTGTGTGACCAACACCGCTTTCAATGGCGCATGGGATGAGAATCCGTTCGCCTTTCAACATTTCAACCTGAACTTTTTGGCACTGCACGTGGCTGGCCATCAAATTCCAGCCCGCCCCTTACAACCGGATTTTGGTAACCAAAACTATGTGCGCAGCTACCTGAACCTGTTTACAGCCACAGGACAAAAAAACCAGGACGAAGGAAATACCATCACTCGACGAGACTTTAGCAAGGGGTACACTTTGTTCGCCTTTGACCTCACTCCCACCTTGGAACACGATCATCAACTGGCCTTGCTGAAGAAAGGAAACCTACGGTTGGAACTGCGTTTCGCTACCGCTCTAGCCCAGACCATTAACGTGATTTGTTACGCCGAGTTTGATAACGTCATCAGCGTGGATCAGCAAAGAAACGTGCTGTGTGACTACGCCAACTAGAGTCATGGATACAGAACAGCTGATGGGCATACTCCAGCGAGATCCGAAGATCCCCTTTCGAGGTGTGTTTCCACGCAATGTGTTTCCCACCCACTCCACCACCCCAGCAGCCTACATCCTGAATACAGACCCGGGGTGTCAACCCGGTGAACATTGGGTAGCTGTGTACGTGGACACCCTAGGTCAAGGCGACTACTTTGATTCCTACGGACTTGCACCCCTACATGCCGATTTGGTGAAATTCATGGACGTCTCTACTACAATGTGGCGTTGGAATACTCAAAGATTACAAGGACCCTTGAGTAGTGTGTGCGGCCAGTACTGTGTGTTTTATCTCACTCACCGGAGTAGAGGACATTCTATGCCAACCATCGTACACATGTTTGATGATTATTGTCAAGCCGAAGACCGTGATCTCCTGGTCTATGACTGGACGGCCTCTCGTTTTAATGTGCATGCTCCATTTCTCTGGTTAACTTAAAAAATGCACTGCGCGCGCAGGCCACTTGTTTTTCCATTATCACGTTATTGTTATGACGTTGTTGTTCTGACGTTCATTGATGTTGAATAAAAATTGATGAAAAAACACAAAAAATGATGGGGGTTTGACTTCTTTTTTTTATTTAAGTCCACAAGAAGGTATAGAATAGATACAAATAGAATAGTAGTAGTGGTAAGATTAAGGTACAAAAAAGTTCTGTCAGGAGTAGGATTCGAACCTACGCCAGCATTCGCCGACCAGCACTTAATACCGGCGCCTTAGACCACTCGGCCATCCTGACTTTTACATTTGTGTAT